>JAODAL010034084.1:0-44731 GCA_025379985.1 Phyllomedusa bahiana | reverse complement strand
TGGGCGCCCACTAGCTCCTGATGATGGATATATACAAGGGGTTCTCTGCCTCCGGCCCATACCCCGGTCATACGACTTCCCGAAATATGCAGTGGCTGTACCCATTAGGGATCAGACAGCAGAGTCAGCCTCTGAGGCGGTCTGCAAACACTTAATACAGTTGTTTGGGTGTGAACAGAGGATACATTCTGATCAGGGAGCATGTTTCCAAGGGGCTTTAATGAGTGAACTGTACCAATTGTATGGGATTGAGCATTCCCGCAACATCCCATATCATCCTCAGGGGAACGGGGCATATGAGCGGTTTAACTGCACCCTGATCCAGATGCTGCAAACTTTAGAGGAAAGTCAGAAGGCTAGGTGGCCTGAGTACCTGCCTGAACTGATGTGGGCCTATAACAATAGGATGCACGGTACAATGGGTTATTACCCACAGGAACACCACCGCCAGCTGAGAGCGATGCACAAAATTGTAGGAGAACGCCTGAAACAAGTGGTACACCCTAACCCGTATCCCATATAGAGAGATGGGTATGCCCCAAGTGATCGGGTGATGGTCAGAGTTAACAGACAACCCGAAAAGTTGGATGGGAGGTGGGAGGTGATCCCGTATGTGGTAAAAAGGAGGGTAGACCCTGCCATCCCAGTCTATGAGGTAGAGCCCCACACAAAATATATTAAGGCGCTGTAATTTTGAGGAGTCCGTGACTGTGCAACGAAGTACCTACCCCTGTCCAGCAACCTCCCTTAGTTGAAGAATGGTGGGCAGTCCCATTTCCGGTCTCAACTGGGGTTCCACCCAGGGAGAGTTTGGAGCAGTCAACAAACCCTTCACCAGAGGATGAGCCTGAAGCCCCTGAGCCTATAGCCCCACGTGGGACGCCCAGGTCCAGTGCTGGTGTACTCCTCAGAGCTATCCGCAAGACGAGTTTGTTTTGGGGAGGCTTGTCGAGGACGCCAACTTCTAGTGGGGTGGAATGTGGGATAGTGGAACAGCCTCATTGTGTTCACTCAGTAAAATCATATGTGTAATTTATGATTGTAAAGTGGCTGTTTTGCCACAAGATGCCACTGTTTAATGAATCTTGTTTATGCGAAATAGAGACTGAGACATATGACAGACACAAGGCTGCAGCCATCTTGGACAGAGTGAAGGACACAGAGAGATTAGGAGAGGACAGATGCTGGGCAAGGATTGATTCAGCTCTCCTGATTCTGTTAGTTCCTGAACTGTGAGCTGCTCCTGAGAGAGAGAGAGAGCGGATTTTAGCTGTCTGAATGGATGCTGTTGGCAAGTAAAGCACCGTGAAGGAAGGAACACTTTGTGGGTTACAGGGATTGAGAGGAGCGTCTACATCTGGGATATCGGCTCCAAAAAAGGGACCTCACCTCAGAGCAGTAACCGCTGGCCACCGCAAGGTACAAATGCGTGCATGCCAACTAATCTAGAACTGTTTGGAGGCCTGTAGTTACCTAGCTAGGGCAGGTTTGGTTTCAGGTCAAAAGTGTTTATCCAAGTATGCCTCCTGATTCGGGACATTGAAGAGGGCTTGTCATAGCACTGTTATTAATGCAACTAGTTTGCATGTAAGAAAAACCGTTAGTTATATGTACTAATTTTCTGGGAATTGCCGGTAGAGCTGATTAAGTTGCAAGCTGCTGTGCTACACCACAAGCGCGCCTTTGAATAGCACTACCTGCAATTGTTCCTGTCTTTGTATGGTATGAGCTAGCAGCTGTAATTTTATTAGGTTCCTGCCAGGAACCAGAAGACCTGTTTCTGAAATCTTACAAACAGGATAGTTGTCAATGTAACAGAAAGGAAAATGCATTAAATGACCCCATTTGTAGTTCAACCAAAAAAGAAAAATGAAAAACAAAGCAGTACTCCTTAGAAAGACAGAATTAACATACCTTTATTGCTAGTTAAAGAGGTTGTCTGACTCCCCTTTTTTACTTGAAGTATGGTGTTGAGGTTGGGAGAAAACTAAAAAAAAACATACAGGATATATCAAACCCTAAAAATCCTTAAAAAGTATATGACCCAACAAAACTTGATTTGGGCTGACCCAAATCAAATTGCTTAGATTCTGTTCAAATTTAACATCGACCCAAAACTGAAGTGCAACACTACTTACTACTCAAGTGGAACACTAATAAGTAACAAAGTGAAGCACTTACTAAATGTGAAAGTGAAAGCAAAGTATCACAAAAGACCAAGTACAGTAACCATAAATAACAAAATATAAAAGCCAATGATAGAAATGTAATGCAGTATCAAAACTAGCAGTCCATATTGTGACATATGCCGAGTAGTAGCAACGTCACTAGTGATCCACTTGGGTAAACTATCTCGACACATATCATTATACTTATCATTATACAGGGTCTCTTGGTTTTGATGTACAGTCTCATCGTAGAGACAGGGATCACTCGTTACAAATTCTTTTAAGCAGACTTTTTTTCCCAGCTTCTAGATGGCCACATTGGAAGGCTTTATTTTGGGTGGCATAGTAAACTGTGGTTCACAGCTAGTTGTACATTGGTAAAATGTGATGTTACAGTGCTGGTGAAGGGATGGTGAACACTTACACCACAGAGCCCATCACCAGGAATCAATGTGTCACCACGGTCCGTTCACTCTATCTGTTTCATTCTATAGCATTAGCTCGTTCTCTCAGAAGTATCACTATTCAATAAACATCAGATGCATGAACTGAGGCAGGTAAATACTGCTAGTAGCTCATACAACTATACCTAATTTATGTATCTTGATAAATAAAGCAGCACAGATATTGTCTGTATTGTGCAAATAGCTGGATGATGCATATGTTAGAAGCTTGTTCACATACCTCCCAACTATCCCAATTTGGAATTTTTGGGATGTCCCGGGGATCCAGGGCATATGGCCTGTATCCCTAGGACTGTGCTATGCAGTTCACTACTTCCGGGATGAGCAAACAGTGGTCGAAGACGGTCACTAGCTGCCTGTCAAGGACCTCTCTCATTAACAGTCGGCGAGTGAAGAGAAAGAGGAGCACAGGGAAAGTGTAATAAGACACTCCGCTATCATCACTGGCTGCAGGGGGTTGGCCCCAACCTCTCAGCTAGACTAGTATTCAGTCTAACTGTGGAGGCAGGTTGAGAGGTAGGGTGAGGTAAGGGTTCCTTTGTGGGGTCACCATTGTTGGGGCGTTTGCTTCGTTAAGGGACAGTTCCTCTTATAGGGATTTGTTTGCAGGGTGAAGGATTGTTATTTTTTGGCCCTATAGATGTTAGTGTAATCTATGTGCACTCTGGAGGACCATCCTACATTTGAGGACCACTTCATCTTAGGATACAGTGACCAGCCTGGAATGATGAGTTCTAATACTAGCCCCCTATTACCATTGTAGCAACTGAAGTATGGTGTTACAAATTATTTGAGATTACCATTAAAAGTTAAGTTTTATTGTACTAGGAACTCTACTGAGGGCACCTGTTTTGTTGCAGTGATTTTTTCTTGATTTATGGGAGTCTTTTCATAATTTTTCTTATGATAATTGCAGTAATTTGTAACTACAAAGGCAGCAGCAGAAGAGGGAGGTAAGTGAACTCAGTCACTCTCTCAGTTATTGTCCACCACCAGACCCCCTCCCTCTCTAACCCCTCCTAGTCCCAGTCCCCCACCCAATCCCTCACTCCTTGTCCTCCACCTGTCCTGAACCTTGGCCCCCCTCTCTCCTGAATTCCACTCGACCCCCTTCCTCCCTGTCCTCCCATCACCACTTCCCCGCTGTATCCCCCACCCGACCCCCCTCCGACCCTGTCTTCAACTTTCCCTCTGTACCCCTCCTGATTCCTTCTCCATCCCTGTCCAATACCTGACTCCTCCCCACCCTCCATGGCTTATCCAGCTTTACTAGATGCTGGATAGACTATCCAGCATCCAGGAAAGTTGAGTGGCAGCTTGCTTATCTGGATTCCTGCTGTGGGGGATGTCACCCAGCTTTCCTTGCACCGAATAGGCTATTCAGCATCCCAGAAAGCTGGGTGGAGCCCCATTTGTAGAGGTTTTTTTTTAGTACAGGTTTCCCTTTTGGACTACGACTCATTCCGTGAACTACATTGGGCCAGCATTCCATGTTTCTTTAATAAAATGGTCAATGAGGGATGGTGTCGGGGACTGTTTATTTAAATAAAGTTTTTTGCTTTCTGTGTGTGTTTTTAAATTTCCTTTCAGTGATAAAAATGGAGACATCTGACAGACAATACTATTGCTCGTACTTGGCGTCAGCCAGTGGTGTTTTTTGGCACCACAAGGCTGATAGCACGCCCTTGTCATGCTCCATGGTTAATGGGAAGAGACAGTTAACTGTCAGAAGTGGTCCCTCTAAGTGTGATGGTCCACTTCTGTGGAGGCTGGAGGCTGGTATGGAAAATGGGGGAGCCCCATGTTGTTGTTTTTTTTTTGTTAAATTTATTTATGTTTTGAGAATCTAAACATGGACATCCAGTGTAATGATTTCAGGAGTTGCCCATTTCAGGATTCTCAATAAATACATGATTTCTGAAAAACATAAATGACATGGAGTCCCTCCCATTTTGCATAACCAGCCAAGGTAAAACTGACAGCTGCAGTCTGATACTATCAAAATGGGAAGGTCCATCGATACTGGTCCCTTCCCGCTGTAAAATACCAGCTCGCAGCCATCCCAATGGCAGGTCATCAGTGCCAGTGCCCATTTTATAATGAATAACAAGTTAGGTTATGTTCTCATTTGCATTGGAGGCTCAGTTCAAATCCTGCAATGAAACTTTAGTCAGATTTGAGGATTGCACACCCTATTAGGAGAGAAAGCACCCATTCTGTCCTAGCTGAACTATAACCATAGCAGCCCAGAGGTGGACGGGGCCCACTCAAGTGTAGGAACATTGGGGTCAATCTATCAATGCTGTCTAGTACTTAAACAGTATAAACTTAGGGACTCATGTGTGAAAATTGTCCAGGTATAAGACTTTCTTTGTTGTCCATAGCAACCAATCAGAACTCCTCCCATTTTTTCAGAGCAATATATGAAATAAAAGGGGCGCTCTGATTGGTTGCTATGGGCAACAAAGAAAGTCTTAAATCTAGACAGTTTTCATACATGATGGCCTTAGACTACACAGTCTTACAATATGTCACATTTATCACAGTGATGATAAATTTGGTGCATGATAAAGCTGTCAAGTCTATCTTTACAGCTATTAGTTGGTTTACTTTATGCCATTGATTGCGCCAAAATTTTGGTTCATCTTTATGGCACACATTGTCACACGCTAAATCACGCCCTCTTTCCACGAGGTCATGTCCATTTTATGGAGGCCATGCCACTTTTGCAGTGTAATGCATGTATGCCAGTATTATTCAAACTGCACCAGAATTCTGGGGCAATTACGTAAATATTGTGTGGTACTGCACCTTGTAACAAAAAATAATCAGTTGATGGGTTTCTGCTATTCAGGATTACTTTGTGGGTTGTATGGCGGAATTATTCATACTTTTTATTATTGCAATTATACCGCTATTTCAGCTGTCTTTTATTAGGTGGTGGTGCCCACCTCATTTTGCTATAGGGCCCAAGGAAGTTTAATCTAGCCCCTGTTGCTAAATCTCTATTACACACGGACTCACCAGAAAACATTTTATTTTGCTTCTTAGAAAAGTTACATGTGGATCAGCGGCATAACTAGAGAAGCCTGGGAACATGCAGTTACTAGACAATACAAGGGGCAATTACCTCACCATACATTTGAAAATCATCCTGCTACCATAAAATTCACACTATACCCAGACCAACATTATCAATAATGCTACTCCATAAGGACCTGATTATACTGCCAGAATATGTGCACAAATTACCACCACATAGTGACTGAATAATACCCCTATACTATTACTGAATAAAGCTCAGTATACAAAGACCAATATTACTGCCGTATAATGACCATATAGTGGTAGATATCAGTGTACACAGACTCCACAGACTATATATAACCACCATACAGAGTCCATGTAGTTGAAAATACCAGTTGACACAGACTCTGCAGATTTATAAGTGATTACAGTACAGTTACATCTTGTGACTCACAGGTGACGTTTCCCTGGTGAGTCGTTGACTTTCCCTTTTGTTCTGAATTCGGTCCAGACCGCCATGATTACTTCTCCATTCCACCACTCATCCCTGTAGATTTGGACACCTCATTTCTTAGAATTCTCCAGCCCCTCACTCCCTGCCCCCCACCTCTGTATAAACTTCCAAGAGGTGGCAGAGGGGTATAAGCCATAGCTTAGAGGCCCAGTCTCCTAGAGGGGAGGAACAGAGAATCCTTAGGTAGGCTGGTAGGCTCCAGGTAGGTAGGCAGTACATAGACCCCAGGTAGGTAGGTAGTACATATGCCTCAGGTGGTAGGCAGATTGGTCCTAGGTAGGTAGTAGTTAGGCAGGTCTCATTTAGGTAGACAGGCTACAGGTAGGTAGATCGGTACTAGTTAGGTAGGTCTCAGGTAGGTAGGCTACAGATAGGTAGGTAGATTGGCCTTAGGTAGGCTGTAGGTAGGCCTCAGGTAGTTAAGTAGATAGGCTATAGGGGGGCCACATAGGTAGTTAGGTAAATAGGCTATAGGGAGCCCCATATAGGCAGACAGGCTTTAGCTAGGCTAAATGGGGCACATTTAGACAGGCAAGGTTTAGGTATTCTATAGGGGGCCCCAGATAGGCAAGGTTTAGATAGGCTATAAGGTCCCCATATGGACAGGCTGGGTAATACCTAAGTAGACTACCGGGGGCCCCAGATTGGTAGGCAGGCAGTGTTTAGGTAGGCAGGCCGGGTTTAGGTTGCTATAGGGGCCCCATGCAGACAGGCAGGGTTTAGGTAGAGTATAGGGCCCCATATAGGTAGACAGGCAGGGCATAGGTAGCTATAGGGCCCCATATAGGCAGGCAGGGTTTACATAGAGTATAGGATCCCATATAGGCAGGCAGTTTAGGTAGACTATAGGGCCGCATATAGGTAGACAGACAGGGTTTAGGGTAGATATAGGGGCTATAAAGGTAGGCAGGCAGACAGGATCAAGGGTAGGATATAGGGGCCATATAGGTAGGTAGGCAGGCAGGGTCTAGGTAGCTATAGGGGCCATATATAGTCAGGCAGGTAGGGTCAAGGTAGCTATAGAGGTCATATATAGTCAGGCAGGGTCTAGATAGCTATAGAGGCCATATATAGTGAGACATGTAGGGTCTAAGTAGCTATAGGGGCCATATATAGTCAGGCAGGTAGGGTCAAGGTAGCTATAGGGAGCATATATAGCCAGACAGGTAGGGTCAAGGTAGTTATAGGAAGCATATATAGTCAGACATGCAGGGTCTAGTTAGCTATAGGGGCCATATATAGTACGTACTCACCTGTGCCATGGTCCCTCGATGTGACCAGCTCCCGGCCAGTCTCTGTGCTCGGCACGGGCGGTGTGATGATATGATGTCATCGCGCCGCCTACGTCAGCACTGTGGCCCGGTGCCTGAAAGGCTTAAGGCCTACCAGACAGATTCGCAGAGCAGAGCGTGTGTCAGTCGAGAAACATCAGAGAACAAATACTCTGCAGCTATTGCTGTTAGAACACAAACGAATGGTGACAGCCTTGTGGCATCCTCTGGTACACTCATTCCTGTTTAAGGCACTCTCAACTGATTTGGTATGAATTCATCCTTGCAGATTATGTATACCCATACATGTTGATTGTTGTTCTTGGGGCAGATGGGATTTTCCAGCAAGTCAATGAGACATGTCACAGCGGTAGAAATGGTTGGAAGAGCATGACTGAGTCTTCCAAATACAACCCTGACACCCTAGTTTACCAAATTGAACCCAATTGAGCATCTGTGGGACCACCTCATTTATTATGTTGGCCATAGAGATCCTGCCCCCCACAATTCCTATGCACACACCAGCAGCTGTGAGATGTCCTGCAGTCAGCATGGCTCCAGATACTTGTGACAACTTCCAAGACCTTCCTGAGTCACTTTTATCAGTGTTGAACATGGCAGTTGTTCTGGGTATTATAGTCATAATAATGGGACTCGACTGTGTACAATAGGTGCTCGTAAGAGAGCCTAAAATATAAACTCCATTCCTGCAATTTCAGAGCATGAGATCTCTCTAATAGATATAATATAGCAAGATGATCTTGAAGATATAATTTTTTCAGAATGAATTAAGTAAACCTCCAGTACAAAGTCCGCAGAACCCCTGCCAACCATGACATAAGGTGTTAGATGCCAG
This sequence comes from Phyllomedusa bahiana, assembly GCA_025379985.1. Taxonomy (NCBI): domain Eukaryota; kingdom Metazoa; phylum Chordata; class Amphibia; order Anura; family Hylidae; genus Phyllomedusa; species Phyllomedusa bahiana. Next base: position 36,431 of record JAODAL010034084.1, on the reverse strand, counting down.
CAGGATCTTGTGAGGTGTCACTTCCTAGATTTTTTTCACTCTTTTCTGAACTGTCAATGTTAAATGAGGGATGGCTATTAAAAGAAGCTTTTGTTACCTGAGAGGAAGTGTAGAACTAATGAGCAGCTCGAGCTCCTACAGAGATGTGAAGACTAGTTCAAGTCGACCTTGTGTACCTTTCCTGTTGGGATCAGAAAGTCTCCTGGATGACATTTGTATTGTTTTTTCAGTTGCCTGCACTTCATTTATACTATAATAGATTTCAATCCAAATGGGAAATGCAAGAAGCTCAGAAACCAAGAAAATCTTACTGAGAAACCAAATCAAAGAACAACTGGCACATATCTATTTCATTTTGTGGGGACATAATAAAAAATAAAAAGGACATAATTTTACGTAGAAAAAAAAGGCTAAAGAAAGATTTTGGCTTATAGTACATAATTGGAATTCACTTCTTATAAAATAAATCCTTTTTTCTGGGTTGACCAGTAATACAAAGACATCTGTAAAATGTAAGGCCAAGGGATATCTCTTCATTAGAATTTAACTTGTCATATTTTACCATGATAACATGAGATTAAAAAAAAAAAAAAAAAAAAACATGTTTCTAATAGCTTAGCCACCACTTTATCATTGACTAGGACTAGGACAACCAAAAAGACTTTAATGGCAATAAAATGCCATGTCATAAATTTCTATAGTGATAAACTAGGAATTTCATGGTGCAATTTGGAAGGTACATATCAAATAGAGGAACTAAAGAAATGCATATGTCTTCTTGACTTTGCTACTCTTACTCTGACCTACTCTATTCAGCCAGTATACTGATACCTCTACCCTGTGTCAATCACTGCACTGGCTGCCCATTCAGTACAAAATACAACATAAATTAATCACTCTCAACTATAAAACTCTCCACAGTGCTGCACCCCCCCCCCCCATACATCTTCTCCTGGATCTCTGTCTACAACCCACCCAGTCTCTGCATTCTGCTGATGATCTTAGATTGAATGCCCCCATCACCCAACATTCCCATGCTCTCATCCAAGACTTTACATGTGCTGTAGCAGTTCTTTGTAACATGTTTTCCCTTCTGATCAGGCTTACTCATAACCCTAATAATATTAAGTACGCCCCGAGATTACACCTTCTCAGACAGGCCTACCAAGATCCCTAATTGCTAGCCTCCCGCTTTCTATCACACACATTTCTGACACCCCATGCACTTGGGCACTCACAGGCACCTATCTATAAATATAGAAGTTCTATGCGGGTGGCAGGTTTAACCACTTTTTATGTATACTATCCCATATTTATGAAACATGGCTGGACCACTGTGTAAACCAAGCCCTTCTCACCTTTTGTCTCTCCCCTACACCATCATAGATTGTAAGCTCTTGAAAGAAGGATCATTGCCCTCACAACGGCAATAACTTGCACATGCTATGTCACTTGTATTTTATATTTTTCTATAAATAAACATTGTATTGTTTTATTTTTAATGCAGGATAATTTCTTCTGTTTTTGCTATGTTTTTGCCCCCTCACTTCTTGTGTCTTCTTGATCTGTTAGTAACTTTTTACTATACAATGTTTGTTGTAAAGTACTGTGGAATATGTTGGTGCTATATAAATAAAGAGTATTATAATTATTTTTTTTACACTCCATTAAAAAAGTCTGTTTGAAGATTTCAGGACTTAAAGGGGACATTCACACGACGAGTAAGATTTACTCATCAGATTCTGCTGTTGAAAAACCAACGCATTTTCAACAAGGATTTACGGTTGTTTTTCGCATTTGATTTAATCTTGGTTTACAGTCAGAAACAACTCCCATTCATTCCAATGTAGTTTTGGATGTGGATCCACCTTGAAAATCACATACAAATATTTTGGGTGCATATTACGCAAGGTTTTTAGTCATTCCCATTGACATCAATAGTAAATTTTTAGGTGTCTTTAGTGTAGAATTTTTTTTTTTTACCATGAGTCAGTTTTGAAAACCGACCTCTGAAAATATGTGTTGTATTAACTACAGCATTTTCTATTGATGTCAATTGCAATGGTTAACTTTCTGTTTTGGACGAATATTTCAAGATTACAACTTGAAATGCTTGTCGTGTGGACAGAGCCTAAGGACTGCATTCTCAGGCTTTATAAACATGGTAGAGCTGTGGACATTTAACCTTTACAATGAATTACTGCTGTTCTCTGCTGTTGAGAGTAGTAATTTTGTGTGGTGTTTCTATATAGCACTATATTACAGAAATAGTAACCCCTTAAAGCAATGCTTCTAGGAAATGATATCACTGTGATACGACATTTATGGAACCTACCACAAATATTTTATATAAGAAAAATTAGGCCGCATCCATTTCTATGAGAAATTTTACTTTTTGTCTTAAAGGGATGTTCTCTCTATTCTGTTTCACAGAGCCTGCTCTTCACAGGCAGGTTATACTGTTGCTTATTAAAGGAGTTTTCTCATTTCATTGATTAGTATTAAACAAGTAGGCAACAGTAAATAAAGACTATTACCAAATACATTGCTGTTATGATTTTGCTTCTCTTCAGAATTAAGAGCAGATCTTATCTCCTTCTTCTGTATAAGAGTTCCCTAGTTACCAGCCACCTCTCTCATCTCTCTCTCTCTTCTCTTACAGGCTGAGGTGGTGGTCGGGAAGATGATTTGGGATGGTGGAAGAGCCTCATTGTCTCTGCTCAGGGAACTATAACCTTATGTGTAATTAAAGGGGATGTATCGCTTCTTTAGTTCGACTGATTCATACTGCTCTCAACTTCTAAACTCTAGAAATGCAGGGGCGTTTCTTCCCCTCCCAGCTGGGTGACATCATCCCCCCTTCACTGTTCATGCTGGCTCCCGAGACCCCCCCCCTCTCTGAATCCACATGTCACTTCCTATCAGTCTTATTTTGTAAGAGCTGTATACATACCACAGGCTACATTCAATCTAGACTGAGCACTGATCTCAGCTTTCTATGAACGGCACAGATCCCCCTTCTATGCAAGAGAGGCAGGGATTAACACACAATTGTGCTGTTTCCTGATTATAGAAGACCTGCAGTGTTATTCTGTTTCTTCTGGATGTGCAGAGTGAAAATGTGCCGGTCCCTTACTTTGAGTGAAAGGCAGAAAAGCAAGCTCCGTGAATACAGCCGACCGGGGGCCGAAAAGAATGTAAATAAGCTCTCAGCCTGTGAAATGCAAGGAGGAGGGATCTGACCAGCACTGGATATCAGTGTAAACAGAAACAGAAGATAAGGGATCCTGTGATAACAAGACAGCTTTGCTAATGACATTTAATTGCAAAGTTGTTTGTTTTCACTGTCCCCTTATTCTGAAGACCATTTAATGAAATGATACAACCCTTTTTAATGATTATCAACTGACATGCTGCATTCTGCTGTTTGGCCACAAGATGCGCTGTTTTGAAAGTCTAACCTATGTTTTATGTATGGGAAGAGATGTGGTTGGACTTATGACTGGAGGAGGAGCTGGGTTAATTAGCAGCAGCCATCTTAGAGAGCAAGAGATGGAGCTGAGAGACTGAAAACAGAGAATCCATATTGAGCATCATTCTTCCTAAATCTCCCTGTTGCTGTGTAGCTGTACTAGCTGGTGACTGAATCTTGCCCAGAGAAGAGATATTTGTTTGCTGAGTCATTGCAGTTGGAGAAGAGGGCAAAGAGACATAGTGGACTATGTGCCAAAACCAGTTGCAGAGAGGCGTGACCATCATCTTTGGTATGGAACTCTGACAGAGGGGGCCCCTCATCCAGGAACTGTGACAGGTTGCTAGGCCAAAGTAGACCCAGGTCAGTAAGCATACACACAATCTCCCCTGGCCTGTAGTTAGATCAATCAGGGCTAGAGTCTGTGTCAGGCCACAAGCATAATCCCCAGGAACAGTATCATTGTGGTACATTGAAGTAAGGCTTTCATCGGTGCTGTCAGCTTTGCAGCACACTCGGTCAATAGACTTTTATTGTTATCTGTGTTCTGGGAATAGCGTGTATAATTGACAAGTTTGTAAGCTGTCGTGCTACACCACATGCACAACCTCGTCCCCACACAAGTGTTTCCGCTTCTCTGGGCATTAATAGGTAAATAGCAGTCGGCCTTTCCAACTTCTTGGGGGAGGGGTGTTTATCAATTGTGTCAAACTCTTAGGGCTCGTCCCCATCGCAAAAAGCAAATACTGGTCTGATTATCAAACCAGCAGTTGCTCTGTTTTGTGGCAGTGCATGCAGCTGCAGGGGGATGGCTTTTTTCCACGATTAGCAGAGAAAAGCCATTCCTCTTCCATTAGACATGTTCATATTCCACCCAAAAACCGGGTGGAAGAATGAACATGTTCTACTTTTTTCGGACCGCCGCCGGTTTAAAAAAACTGCATGGATTTTCCATTAAGGTCAATGTTAAAAGTTGTCACCCGGTTTACAGAGTTTTCAAAACCGAAAACCATCTGTAAAACCCGGTGAAAACCCGTGCAGTGGGGACAAGCCCTTAGATGGTTTTGAGTTAGACTAGACCGTCTTACAATTCGCCACAGTTATAACAGTGTTGATAAATTTGGCGCAGGTTAAAACTGTCTATTCTAACTTCATACCATCTTTAAATTGGTTTACTTTATGCCGCTAACATGCATCCAAAATTTGATGCCTTTTGGAGCCACACCCCTTTATTGAAGCCACATCTCATTTGTCAGGCGAGGTGCAGAATTGTCTGGAAACTGTCTCAAACACATAATAAATGTGGTGTAAAGCTTGTACTCAATTATTTTTATGCAAATTATATCAAAATTCTGGAGCAGTTGCCTTGATAAATGTTCCTTATTGTGTGTCTGGCGAATATATTCATGGCAGCATGCTGTGTAGCACAGGGACCTCGGCTCACACTCGTGTGTTTCTGAGTACACTCATTCAGTAAAGTAGAAGTTTGGTTGAACTGGCATTGGAGTCGCTTTTTTTGTTCCTGACTTGCACTGTATTCTAGCGAGCCCACTCCGGTACATGGCTTACAATGACCTACCCCCTGCTCTGTTGCTTAGCTTGAAAGATCAGAGCTCACTTATATTAGCTATTGACAAGCTTGAACCAGTTAGAGCTCTGGAGCCTTGTGCACTATAGTTTACAGACCTTTAGTAGCCATGTCATTGTAAGAGGATAAGCTAATACAGCAGAGATTATATGCTATTTACTGCTGTAGAACCATCCACAGTCTAACCAGAAAGTGTGAATCTACCTGGGACTCTGTAAAAAAGCATGGTGAGATAAGCCCTTTAATCCTCAGGCAGGTCAGAAACCTGTTCCCAATAGGATTTCGAGAAGCCATAATGCCATATTAAAAGGTTTTACAGGTCCATGGTACTGAAAGGCATATCACTCACACACGTTCAGCTCAGCAGGTGAAAGATTAGTGAAATAATCACTTTCACTGCAACTCTTCCTGGCTGAGTTCTCCCTCCACTGGATGGATGTAATGAGTCCGCGGATTAGTGCATAGAGCATTGGAATACCTATTCAACACAAAAGGTATGTGCTTTCCCTGCATAATAATATGTGTATTTGAGGTACTCTGCATAATATATGTGCTTTTGAGGCTTTCCCTGCATAATAGTGGTGTTTGAGGCCTGTCCTGTATGATAAATGTACTTTAAAGCTTGCCTTGCATTATTATTTTACCTTTGAGATTTGTCTTGCATAACATATGTGCTTTAATATATACATTACATCACTATTCTGAAGTTGTTGTTTTTATTGGGAGTATTTTTTGGGAATGTTTTTTAGGACATCTGTAGATTTTTACTTCACTTCCTTCTATTAAAGGGTTTTTCTCACCTCAGGCTTTCACAAACATGAGCTGTTTCTGTCTTATATCTTCGAATCCATGGGCAGGTCTCTCCTCCCAGGAGGCGGGTCTTCCCTCTCTGAAGACGGGTGACATAATCATTCTGTGTGTGCAGTGGAAGGGATAGGATGTCACAGCTCTGCAGACCTCCTGCAATGGTCAGTTCTCAGATCTGTCACCTCCCTCCCAGGCTCCAATACTTGTAACCAAAACACCTGCATTGGTGTAAACAGTTATACATACAGCCTAAAATGATGAAACAAATGTAAGTAATGCACTCTGATCCCTACACTGATGTATGGCAAGAGGCAATTTGTATAAGGCTGTGTTATATGGGTGGGGAGATTGAATCTAGCAGCTAGAGAAACTGAGTAATTGCCCAGATTCTTCACATAGAGCTATCACTGTGAGAGGAGCAGAGAGGAGCTCAGGCAGCCTTTATTAAACAGCTCAAAGGGGAGCAAAAGACAATGAGAACATAGACACAGACAGTAGCCAGGACAGGAAGAGAGTGCAGGCAGCAAATCACAGCATAGGGGGCGTGTCCAGCACATGGGGCATGTCCTGACCAGGACTGAACTAAATATCAGGTAGCCAATCACAGCAAAAGAGGCATGTCCCAACCCCAGGTTTCAGATTTGCTCTATATACTCAAAAATTAGCTAATATCTGATATACTAAATCATTTAGGTAATACAAACCAATTGCAAAAGGGCTTATTTTTACTGTCCCCATCATTACAGATATGATCTTTGTAGCGAGAAAACCCCTTTGAGGATTGTTAGCAAAAAACTTGTTGATTAGATACTAGGTGTAGCGCAGTGCTACAGTAGTAACTTTTTATTTTATTTATTGTTTTACAAGGTTCATAACAGAGTTAACCCTTGATACCCCTCTGCTTTTATTTAGTATTGGTGCTAATACGATGTATACTTCCATATTGCTTCCTAAGGCTAAGTCTACACAGCAAGTGTCAAAATGTTGTCTAAAATCCAACAGCATTTTGATACTTGAAGGACCGCGGCTTTGGCACAGATTAACACAAAAGCCGCTGTCGGTGTTCGGATTTGCCATTAGCCCTGTACATTCAATGTAAGGGGCCAATGGCAAATCCAAGCAGAATCTGGTGGGATATACAATGTTGCATATTCCGCCAGATTTTAAACCCGATGGTAAAAAAAAACTGTGCTGTATAGACTACAGCACAGATTTTTCATTGCTGTCCTAGCAGCACAGGGTACAGTCAGACTTTTGGTGGATTCAAAATACTGAAACCCCGAAAAATTGACGGTAAAGCTATGCCTTGTAGACATAGCCTAACTCTCCCTGTTGTAAAGAACAAAAGTAATCTGGCCTTTGATAATACTACTGTGGTGTGCATAAATTTTAAATACTCTATCAGCTTGGGAGAAACTGTTATTACAGGAGTGTAACATTCTATTTTAAAATCTCTACATTAATTGTAAAGTATTATAGCTTCCCAAGTTTAGTGTGTGGCTTGATGTATTTCTCAAGCTATCCTCTGGAGGAACGCTAAGGAATGGAGTTTATGATGTGTAACACAATGAAATGTCACAAGCACTGTTTATTATTTCAGCTTCTGATGATTAAGCTAGAAATCCATTCTCAATTTCCACAAATATAGTAGGCTAATGTTAGCCTTCTTTATTAGCATAGCATATATTAAAATGAGTGCATGTTTCAGTGTAATCTATGTCTTGCTTAACCTTAGTAGCACAAGTTTGTATTGATACTGTATGCCCTTTTATGTTAAGTAAGTGTATTTTCTCTTGCTATATGATATCACTGATATGTTTGCATCTCCCTTTGACATTCATAGTTGTATTTGTTTTGTGCCGTTTTTCTTTGGTTTGTGACATTTTGCATAATCCCATAGAAAACACTATAGTCGCATGGTTGGATTTTTTTTTAGCTTTACAAACTTTGTAAAAAACAGTAAAATTAAAATAATGACTCTGCTAGTAAGTATTTAATTTTTTTAAATCAAAACTAATTTTGCATAATAGATTAGAAATTATGCCTGCATTCAGAGATTTAGTCGCATGAGCCGAAGCTAGGTTTCAGGCATCAGTGCTACAGGAAGTTCAGGTTTGAGTTCCTCTCCCCACAGTAGTAATATAGCTTCTGCAGATCAGCTCTCACCTGAGAGCAGAGAGATGTTAAAGGGGTTTTCTTACCACAATGATTAGCTTTAAAAATGTAGGGGAAATTAAATGAAGACTATTACCAAATACAATGCTGTTTTGAAGTTGCTTTGGTCAGGAGATAAAGGAGATTCTATCTGTTGCTAGTGTACACAAGCTTCTCTATGTTATCGATCAGCTCTCTCTGCTCTGATTGCTCCAAGCTGCTATTGTTTTACCATGGTGAGTCACTCGCTGCTGAATGTTATCAGCAGCACAGGAGCTTGCTGATTTAAGTTAAAGGGGTAGTCTCACTATGCTGTTTCAGAGCCAAAAACAGATTCAGAATTAAGCATGCTGTCTTATCCTGGTTAGGCTGTGGCTGCTTCTATGGCAGTGTTTAGCATACAAACTCGACATTCAAAACTCTTCTAAAAGTACTGATATGAGAGCAGGAGATGTTAACTCTGTTAAGACCAGAGCTCAAAGTAAGCAAAGAAAGGAGACTAATTACTTGTTTGAGATAACACATTCTGCTCTCAATCAGCTGAAAGCTTGGCCTGAACTGCATCTCCTGCATCAGTTTAACAGAGCAGAGAAAAAAGGAACAGAAGCAGGATGATTCCCTAGGAAACTGTGGCACAAAACTAAAAAATTTCAAAATTATTCCTCACAAAGCAAAAAGATAAGGATTATTTGGAAAATCCTTCTTTTTCTGGTTCCTACATGTTTAAAGCTTATTTTAGTAGTGTGACAACACCTTTAATAACAAGTTTTACTCCTTTAGAGCTCTGTAGTCTTGTACACTGCATGCCAGCCTGTTAACCCCTAAGACATTGAAAAATGCAGAGACCAAAATAAGTTTTAAACTGCTTTAAAGTGAATTGCAATTAAATTTTGGGTTGCAGCGACTTACACTTGGGAATGAGTAGGAAATGCAACGTCCACAGGGTGAATGCACAAGGGATGGTTTGTGGATCTTCTAAGTTCTACAAGTGCAAAGCAAAAAAAGAACATAGACGTGTTCCAGGCTGTGAACCAGCCATTTAGTCTGTGAGTAGCAAGCACAAAATTAAAATACTTCCCCCGTTTAGAACTTTTATTTTAATCCGGTTTTGTTTTAAAAACAGAAACCCCTTCAATACTCTGTACTTAAAGACCAGTAGTATTCCTGGAATGCACCCATGTAACTAAATGATATCAGAAAGGGCTTTGAGAGCAGACCCAGACGGACCATCTTCCAAACCAAGCACATTCTCGGTAGCGCTCTATTTTGGGGGCCACCGCCTGCCCTTCGAATTGTGTATAGGGCAGTACAGTGGGGGGGCCACACAGTCAATTGTTTGGGCCCACATGGGGAAACAAAAGGGTTAGACTGTGCCTATGAATTCAGAAGTACACATCAAAATTTTATCATGATAACAATTGACACAAGATCCTGAGCTAGCTGTGATGTCTTTGTTTTTTCTTGAGTATGCAGCCTAGCTTCCTGACCTCGGACCACGGTGATTTGTGCCCTGCTGCAAATGTTTTCTCGGGGATCTGCCCTTTCTTATACAAACCGACTTCCACTGGACCCCCAACTGGCAAATCAACCATTTTGTCCACAGGAATGTTCTTAAAACATATTGAGGATAGCACAAATGTGCAAGAGGGCATTGTCACTCACCTAATTATAAATCCAAGAAATATATTGTGTATTGGTTAAACATACATTTAAAGATAAGCTGAGGCATGCTTTAAGAAGATCATAAATCCGTCGGATGCTCACTGAGCCAAATAAATAACAGATCATCAATGTGATGGCCATGCTAGAAAATGGACGCACTAAAAGGATTGAAACAATCAAATGAAAACATGTGCCCCCACCATGCCATGTGGACAACCATGGGAAAAATTAAGCCCCTTCATTGAGGAAGTGTAAACTTAGACTAGACAATTCTGACATGTGCTAGATTTATCAATACTATGATAAATGTGTCACATTGCAAGACTGTCTAGTCTAAATTCACACTCTCTAAGAGTTAGACACTACTGATAAATATGACCAATTAAGTTTTAACAAATAATCCACAAAATAAATAAAAAAAACTGACAGATTTCCACATATATGCTATACAAAGTGAGAAATCATTGTAACATATCTCATAACCATGAAAAATAACATACAGAGGATACCCAAATCCTTGTTACTATAAAAACTTATTTCACTCAAAGGGGTTTTCTTACCATGCTGATTCATTGAGTCACTGTCATGATTGTGACTGACACACCTCCGGCTTTTGGCTCTGGTCGCGGGCCACGGCCGCTACGACAAAACCATTTTTTTTAACGTACTACCTTTGTTTCTTTTTTCCCAGTGTAACGGTCCTTCTTTTCCCCCCCCTGTTTTTAAATTGATTCCTGGCCAACACCAGTGGGAAACACCTTTTCGTTCTACCTCATTTTTTTTTTAGTATTTCTTAAAAGGAACTAGCCTTTTTTTATTTAAACTAATTTTCCTTTGGGTAAAGGGAAAAAAAATAATAACAATAAATAAAATGAAAAAAATGAAATAAAAATTTTTTATGAATTGGAAAAAGTACAAATAAAAAAAAATAAAGTGTGGTGAGACCAGTAGTCATTATACACATATCTTGTCAAAAAAACATCATACCTTGGAGGCTAACCCTTAAAAAATGCCTTTGTTTGTGGTACACCATTTTCGGGGAGAATGGAAAAAATTCTAAACGATCTCCTGGCTTCAATAATGTAATGTCACAATAGACAATAACCCCGGGGAAATTTAACTCTAGTAAAATACAGAAGAAAAAAAGCAAAATAAAGGGGATAATTAGTATGAGTCTGTGCAAAACTTTAAAAAATTTCATTTTTAAATTAGAGTCAACCGTTTTTGGGGAATTTTAAAAAAAGAAAAATCCAAAAGGGGTTTTAGGATTTAAAAATGAACACTGGCCTTGGGGCTCAACAAAACCCCAAAATCCTTTAAACAACAGAAAAGATGGAATGATAAATACAATGGGGAGGGGGTTTTTTGGGAATGGAAACTCAGAAAGTACTAAAACAATTTTTTAGAAGAAAACTCAAACAAGGGGCCACAAAAACAAAGCAATTAAAAAACAGCAAAGACCTCATAAAACAATGAAGGGGGTCGACAAAACGGTTTTCAACACATCCACAAAAAAAATGCCAAGAATACCAACAAGGAGACGATTGCAAGAAAAAAAAAAACATTAGGGTAAGAGTGTGGGCTTAACACTGAACAAATTTACTTTTCCACATTTCAAGTATTGAAATAAGGACTTTTTCACCTTCTTATGATTTTATTTTTTCAAAATATATTAGATATTTAAAAAATTGTTTTACATATTTCTTTTACTGTCTCACTTTGTTTAAACACTAGTTGATCACACGCTCGAAACACAGTTTTACTACCCTTATTTTATGCTCCTGCATATGTTTATCTACAATCAAGTTTTTTTTTTCTCGGAGAACTGGACCCAAAATTTCCTAACAAGGGGGGCACTCTGATGTCCTAGGGCTTCCCCGTTTTGATTGTTTTTTTTTAACCCTACAACGGACAGTGGTCAGAGACACCGTTGGTATACGTGACACGGGGGTATTCTTCACAGATATGTTAAAATACTGTTCAAAAACGACGCATTTTAAAAAACATGGGGTATGTTTTTTGCCGGTTTTTCTAAAACCCTTCTGGTTTTTTTGGATTTGCCTCACCCCTACATTAAATGTATGGGGAAATTCGGAAAAACGGGGAAGATCCCGCAGGTTTTTAAAAAAACGGGGAAATTTTAAAATGAACCGTAAAATAAAAACTGGCTGTGTGACTCAGCAAAGATTTTTTTATTGTGGGGCTACATTCACTGGGGGCATCGGGTTTAATGGATTTTAAAAAATAATCCGCTGAAAAATCGCCGACCCGGCTGGTAACATAGCCAATATTTTTATTTAAAAATTTAATGCCGACAACAAAGGAAAGAAGGGGTGAAATTTCCCCTTTTGGCCTTTTTGGGGGGGAAAGAAAAATGCTCAAGGAAAGTTCTTTTTGCACCCCTATTCATGTTTAAAATTTAACAGCAAGGGGGTGTATACAATGTATTTTATGAATCTGCGATTTGATCCTATGGGTTTAATCAAAACCTTTTTTATAACTTTTTTTACAAAAATAGTCACAGGGCCCCAATAAGTTAAGGTTATTCTTTCTGTTTTGTCTAAATCACTATTTTTTTTTATACTGGGAAAAAATTGTTACTTTTATTTGTCATGAAAAAGATTTCATTCCTTGATCAGGGAAACACACATTTTTTTCTTTATGGAGGAACTATAAAAAAGTGAAGGGCCCAAAATCCCCCAGACTAGCTTACTTTTCAAAAATTTTTTTTTGTCCCACACATTCTCCCTGGGGGTTGAAACCCAACAAAGTAAATTGTTATTTCATATGCCTAAACTTTATTTTGTAAACCTTTCCTTATTGCTTTTTCTTTTATACACCCATTTTTGATACCTAAATAAAAAAAAGGACAATAAATAACATAAAAGGGGATTTTAAAATCAAACCTAGGGGGCCCGTTTTTTAAACCTTTTAGCATTAAAAGGGGTTAATAAAAACGTAAACAGGGGAATAAAAAAAGCTCTTTTACAAAAGAAAAGAAAATGGCCAAAAAAACAAAAAATACCCAAAAGAATGTGAAAAAAAAACATAAGGGGGCCCTTGTTGAACGTTTAGGTCTAAAACTACTCTTTGCCTACAGTACCCCCTTTGGGGAAAAATTAGTTTTAGACCTAAACAGGTTCATACATGTGGCCCTAAGTCTGAGCATGTAGGAGCTCTAAATAAAATCAATTCGAAGTTTATCATTTAGGATAAAAAAAAGCAGAGCTACAAAGGGGTTCTTAAGCTCTGTACATAGAAAAGAAGAAAGACTAAGTGATATAGGGGTGGATCATGTCAATGTAAGCGAGCCAGTGCTCAAGGTGACTCCTGTCTCTGGTGCCATATCGTGACAGTCATGAAGAACATATGGGAAACTGTCCGAAGGACAAACTGAAGTTGGGAATACGGAGTAATGGGTGGTCTTTCTGGATGCCTCAAGGAATGAAGTGTGTTTAGTGACCACTACAAAGTAAAGCAAGATACTAGCCCTTGTGTGGGAATATACCCTGGCTGGCACCCTTCCACAGAAAGTGAGAGGCCATGAGGACCATGAGTTATAAAGTAGACCTACTAGTTTGTCACAGTAAGTGTGCTAAAAATTGGAAAAGGCCCGAGGCAAAATGCAGACCAGGTGGCTGGATCTAGAGAAAAAGGGTGCTGCTGAGGTTAAGAGAGAAATTACCGAAAGCAATTGTACTGTGTTCAAGTATACTGTGCTAAAATGAACTGCACTAATGTGAACTGTGCTATAGGACACTGTTTAGCTGTGAATTTTAAAATGTGTTTAACTAAGCTTGATGCTGTGAATAAAAGCTGCAAAACCAATGCTGTGAAGTCCACTGTGGTTGATTCTTCCAGCGCCAGCAATAAGCACACTGGTAGGCCTGACATTCAATAAACACCCACTACACCCCACAGGTGTCACCTACCAGCTCAACTTCTCTCTCTAGCAATTCCTGCCCCAGATAAGGAAACAGTGGTTTGCAAAAATTTCAAACCCTTTGTATTTATACTCATTTTTCAAATGTTACAGAGGCCACAAATTTAAATGTGTTTTTATTGAATTTTATGTCATAGAACAACACAAAGTAACAATTATACGTGAAGTATAACGAAAGTGATATGTGTTTCTTTTTCCCAAATTTTCGGGCATCGTGTACTCATCTTCATGTACTAATAATACCCCTAAATAAAATCCAATGTGACCAAAAGCCATTAGAAGACAACTAACTAGTAGTGTTGAGCGATTTTTTACGACAAAGTTGAAATCGCAAGTTGTTTATGTGATAGAAATTTCATATCATGGATAATTAGTTAAAAATCTGTGCATCATCTATTAAGATCGCGCTCAATATCGGCGATCTGTAATTTTGCGCCAAGCAAATTCAGATAACAGAATAATCAGGGTGGATATGTGTGGCGACGTCATGACTGGGATGTTATGGTGCGATTGGCTGAAAAAAAAATCACATGACCTCGTATTACACACAGAAACAGCGTTTCCTGAACAGCCTTAGTGTCCTCTCAGCGTCTCATAGCAGTAGGAACGTGCGCTCTGCCTGTGGCCAAACAGCTCAGCGAAATTTAGTTCTATTTCAGCACAGAGAAAACCTCTACTATTAGCTGTGATCCTTCCAATTTAGTTAGATTAGAGATTTTTGAAGATTTTATTAGTTAGCTCGATGAATTTTAAAGCATCATCTACCCAGTAAAGTCACGGGTGGAAGGGGGGGAGGCCCGGTGCGAACACAGACAATCTCTATCTATAAAGAACACTGGAATAAAGTTCACCAAGACTTAGTGTATACATTGAAGTATAATATCTTTTATTATAACAGTTTGCTATGAAATATTACCCTGATATTGGTCAGCCTGAACATAAATTGGATACACATAATTCCAAGTAACTGGCAGGTCTCTTTGTTAGGTGCAAAACTCCACTTTATTATCAGTATACCATTTCAGATAGTGTTCATTTTTCAATTTACCAGCATTCCACGTGTGTTTGATTATATCCACCTTGCAGTTAAATACATCCAGCAATCTATGAAATTCAGCACAGCTTGTAGTTTGTTGCCAAAAATAATGTGTATCATACGAAACATAACAGATTACCGTGTTTTTTGACTTTTGCGGACCCACTTTGTTCATTGATTGCAGCATCACCCGAACATCTAAAACAGCAATTCAATAGTCACCAAGGTGAATTGAAAGGTGCAAAAATATCCTGAAGATAATACGAAAACATAACAATACCTGTTTATTTGACTTTTGCGCACACAGCTTTGCTCATTGACGGCAGCTCCACGTAAATCTTAAAACATCAATTCTATAGTCACCACAGGTGAATGCAAGGTGCAGAAAATACCGTGTATTATACGAAAACATAACAGATAACGTGTTCTTTTGACTTTGTTGCGCACCCAGCTTTTGTTCATTGACACAGCATCCACGTAAATCTTAAAACAGCAATTCTATAGTAACCACAGGTGAATTGAACGGATCAAAAAATACCGTGTATTATACGAAAACATAACAGATACGTGTTTTTTGACCTTTTGCGCACCCCAGCATGTTCATCTAGACGCAGCTACACGTAAATCTTAAAACACAATTCTATAGTCACACACAGGTGAATTTGAAAAGGTTTCAAAAAAATACGTGTATTATACGAAAACAAAACAATACGCTGTATTTGACTTTGCGCACCCACTTGTTCATTGACGCGCAACCCGTAAAACTTAAAACAAGCAATATATAGTTGACCACAGGTTAATTGAAAGGTGCAAAAAATACGTTATATATTCGACAAACATAACATATACGTGTTTTTTGACTTTTTGCGCACCCAGCTTTGTTCACAGATGCAGCTACCACTGTAAATCATAAAAACGCAATTCTAAAGTCACCACAGGTGTGAATTGAAAGTGCAAAACAATACCGTGTATTATACGAAAACATACCAGATCCGAGTTTTTTACTTGTATGCGCACACCAGCTTTGGTTCATTGAAAGCATCATCCACGTAAACTTAAAACAGCCAATTCTATAGCACACAGATGAATTGAAAGGTGCAAAAAATACCGTGTGATTAACCGAAAACAAAACGGGGGTCGGGGGAGACGCAGATACAATGTTTTTGACATTGCGCCCCCAGCTTGTTCATTGACGCAGCCTCCACGTAAACTTTAAACAGCCAATCTATAGTCACCACAGGTGAATTGAAAGGTGCAAAAAATACCAGTGTAATAATACTAAAACAAAACAGATACGTGTTTTTTGACTTTTTTGCACACCCAGCTTTGTTCAATACGCAGCATCCCGTAAATCTTAAAACAGCCACTTCTATAGTCACCACAGGTGAATGAAAGGTTCAAAAATTACCGTGTATTATAACAAAACATAACAGATACGTGTTTTTTGACTTTTTGCGCACCCAGTCTTTGTTCATGACGCCAGCATCCACGTAAATCTTAAAACAGCAATTCTATAGTCACCACAGGTGAATTGAAAGGTGCAAGAAATAACGTGTATTATACGAACAACATAACAGAAACGTGATTTTTGACTTTTGCGCACCCACTATTGTTCATTGACGCATCATCACTAAATCCATAAACGCAATTCTATAGTCACCACAGTTGAATTGGAAAGCAGCAAAAAAATACCGTTATAATACGAAAACAAAACAGATACGTTTTTTTTTGACTTTATGCGCACCCAACTTAGATCAATGACGCAGCATCCACGTACACTTAAAACAGCAATTCTATAGTCACCCCAGGTGAATTGAAAGGTGCAAAAATACCGTGTATTATACGAAAACAAACCGATACGTGTTTTTTGAGTATTTTCGCAACCCAGCTTTGTATCATTGACGCAGCATCCCAACTTAAATCATAAATCAGCCCCTCAATTCTATATCACCACAGGTGAAATAGAAAGGTGCATAAAATACCCGTGTATTATACGAAAACATAAACAGATACGTGTTTTTGACTTTTTGCGCACCCAGCTTTGTTCATTTGCCGCACCAGCATCACGTAAATCTTAAAACAGCAATTCTAAAGTCACCACATGTGAAAAGGAAAGGTGCAAAAAATACGTGTAATAAATACGAAACATAACAGATACGTGTTTTTTGACTTTTGCGCACCCAGCTTAGTCAGTGACTCAGCAATCCACGTAAAACATAAAACAGGCAATACAAAAGTCACCACAGTGAATTGAAGGTGCAAAAATCCCATTTATAATACCAAAACATCACAGAAACGTGTTTTTTGACTTTAGCACAGTCCTCAATAGAAACTATGTTGATAAGACACCTTGCTGTAAAATTTAAATCCAGTCAATTTTGTTGATTAAGGATTTGAGAATAGCTGTGAATGCCGTCTTTTAAATATAGGCACTTTCCAAAACTATATCCATAACCTTCCATCAAATATTTATATTTCAGACATGTAGCGAAATGCAAGGAGTAAGCGAAGCACAGTATGGGGGAAGCACAATGGCGGAAGAGGTACTAGATAAGGTGCCGCATCCAGTGCTGTGACAACACGCATGCCAGCAATCGTCAGTTTCAGGACCTATAAGGCCTGTCAACGCTGGTCAGTGCCACTGTGAAATCAAGTAACGAACATCATCGCCAATCAGACCTTCAGTGTTAAAGCAACCAGCATCTAGCAGTCTTACCTCCTCGTCCTCCCAGTCACGGCCACGAAATGTCGTCATCACATCATCCGCATCCGTCCAACAGAAAGCAGCCCAAATGTCAACATCGAGTACCCACACACTGTGGATAATCCATTGTCCTGAAGACCTCTTGATGACAAAATGTGGTTGGGGTCAGAAGCATGTTAAAAGATCACGAGATGATTTAGTCTGCTCTGACGCCCAGTACTGATGCATCAGAGGAGTTTGAAGAAGCCGGTCAATCGCAAAAATCCCGGGCGGAGTCGGCAACGCCTTGCAGTGCCCCTTGCTTTTAGCCCGCAGCTTCTGGATGCAGAAAGTCAGTGACGACCATCACCTTGTTGATATGATGAGACGACCATTAGAACCATCCTGGTCTTTTCCGCAGAATTTGCTATGCTTGCGCTTCATCAGTGGACGAGGAGGATACTATGGTAGTGTAATTACGGCCCCATCACAAAAGGGAGAGGGCGCGCGCAGAAGTCCCTGATTATGATTCCGCCCCCACGTTCACGCAAACCCCGCTCCTTGCTTATCGCCGTCCAAAAGGTCCAGTACCTCTCAAGCCTGGGCCTTCTTTGAGCAAGCCTCTGAATCACCCAGCAATGTCATATGCCGGGGCCATTAGCCGTAAAAAGCCAAATTAGAAGGCAAATACCGTAAGAGGTCTTAACCACCCACCAACATGTCTAGCACATGCAGTGAATGCATGAGTTGAAATGGAGTGAACACTTTAATCGCCATCACCGAGGTTGGCCAAGGATGGGGGGGGGGGGGGGGGGGGTGCTTAAAATATTTTGGGGGGCGGGGGGGTAGTGGGGCGGGGGGGGGGGGGGTAAAATTTTTAAAAAGGCAGACCGACGCCGGGACTCCACACTGCTCACCACCCTCTGTCCTCACGCCCTCCTCCTCCGACACCAACAAGCGTTCCTCCACTGCTCATGTCTCTGCAGAGTCAATCAGATCAGCCTCCGCTTCAGCCTCTCACCCGTCGCCCGATACCACCAGCACCAACAGAGACCCATCCTACCCCTTCTCCTTCTGCCAGTTGATGACCTGCACGCCGTACAGCGCCAGTCTAGCAGCCACCTTCTGTCTTCCAGGTTGGAAGCAGAAGAAACACTTTAACCCAAACCATCCCAAAGCCAAAAGCCTGAATGTTGGCATGCCCAGGCTTTTGGCCTTGGAAATGTTGCCTTTCCGTCTGGTGGAACACATAAGGGTTCCGCCACGTCATGCCCTCCGCCTGCCCACATACCATATGCCGCAGGCATATCTTTGCCCAAAAAGCCGTCCCTCGCCCGTCCAGCCAACTAGTCAATCTAAATTTTTGCAAGCCGTTGTCTGCATCTGTGTCCGGAAAAGCCACACACCACCGACCATGGACTAGTAACACGGCCAATGGCCGCTATGATCTCTGTGACAGCTCACTGGGTGAGTCCTGGTGACGTCTCTGGGGGTGACAGGAGGCTCTCAGGCTTGGCGCACGAGCGCTTCAAAACCGCAGGGATGGTCAGGGGCTCTTTTTCCCCCAAGGTCCTCAGGAGGCAATCACGTGCCAGAGACATACCAGGCCGTGTGAAATTAATCTGCCTTGGAGACCGTCCACCACACAGGTCAGGAGCTGTGGACGGCTCTCCGCAACGAGACCGATCGCTGGCTGGGTGACAAAGAACCTTGTGCCGGCAAGGAGTGTGCGATAACGGCAAAATCAGCTGGTCCCGCCTTAAGATCGGTAGGCTGGAGCACATCCCTTGCCTGGCCATGTCATGAACCTTGACGTCCAGAAATTACTAAAGAGCAACCCCGGTTCAGGACAGCCTGCTGAAGAAGGCACTATGTCAAGAGTTCGCAACTTCCGCCGATCGAGCCCCTGCTTCGTCCCTCCCTGGCTTGCGTTGCAGCGTCAGCTCGAGCCTCCCCGTCAATCGACTCATTGTTTGACGTGGCAACATGCATGAATTCAACCCTCCATATGCACCACATAGTGGGAAGCAGCGCAATGGTGGGGCCATTACACAGTACGAAGTGACACATGGCCTGGACAAGCAGCGTGCGGACCTCGGGGTGTTGAGCCACCGAGAGTGGAGGCAGGTGGAAGAGCTCTGCACATCTTGCCAGTTTTGAATAAGCCACCAAAATGGTCATGCGGACGATGCCCTTGTCCAGCATGAGCAATGGTGGGATCTTATTCGGAACGATTCGTTGACACTCATGAACATCCGGTCCCAGCCGAGCGAACGGAGGAGGATACGGACACAGATTCAGACTACGGAGCCTTTCTCTCTCCGTCAAAGTTCACAAGCCTACGTTTCTCATTTTATCGATCTTCAATAGGCAGTGGTTCAGCTGACCCAGAGCTAGTGCCCAAGGCGTCACCGCTCAGCTCTCAGGTGGCATCTTCTGATTCAAGTCATGGCTGTGTTTGAAGCTTTGCTGAGGAAGCGGAGGAGGAGGAGGAGTAATTTCTAGACACCGACGTCCCTGCCTTGGAAAGCGGTAGGCGTGATTTGAGGCAGATGAGGAAGATGATTTGCTAGTGCCCCCTACAACCCAGAGGGCGTGGGATCTCCAAGTCTCCATCTCACAGATGAGTGCTTTGAATGCTCCCATTTTTCTCCAACAAGATCCTCGCATTAAGGCCAAATCAAAATTAACAACAGTTTACTGGTGGCCACCCTCCTGGATCCCCGTACAAAAACAAATCAGCACTTTCCTCCACCCACCAAAATAGAGAGTAAATGGCAGGAAATGGAGACCTTGCAGATTGATCAACTGGAGACATCCAGTTGCGTCTGCTTCACGTTCTTCAAATGTAACGGATGGTAACAACACCAGCTACGTTGACATGCATTAGAGTGCCAAGTAGCCCCGTATTGGCAGCAGCACCGCAGCAGGCAAGGAGGCAGAAGCCTAATGGGTGACCTCATGGCAATCTTTATTACCACCACACCAACTGCATGCAATGCAGCCACAGAAACACACACCCAGAGACCAGCTTAAGATCATGGTGCACGACTATCTGCGTCTAAAAACGAATGATTTTGTAATGTGTTACCGGACCCAGATAACTTCTGGTGAATCCAAAAGACGAATGCCTGAGCAGGCTGCCACACCATGAGGTTATGTCCATGCCCAGCAGCCATCGTCATATCTGAGCGACCTTCAGCACAAGCCATAGGAGTCATTACAGACAAACGCATCCGCTATTCCGACAGATAAGTGGATCGTTTTGACTTTTCTCAAGATGACTCAGGCCATGGATCTCTGATATGTTGTGGCCCCAATTGCCGAGTCACTGATAGTTGATGGCTGGCTCACATTCCTCTCCAAACAGATATGTTCCTCTTGAAAATCTTATTTTTAAAATTATCATATCCATACTGCAATTTTATTCTTCAATTCCCAACATTTCATTTTGCTGGTTATGCTGTGAGGAGACTAAAAGACACCAAGGTTTCAATACAAAACCCAATTCCATTTACTCACTCAATCTTTAGAATTTTTCACATTGTCAAGGTTTTTAGGGCATGTTGCCCTCACAATTTTTAACAGATGGCTGAGAAGTCAATATATAATTTTTTGGGTCAAGTTGCTGTGAGATACAGCAATAAACATGGTCCTTTGAACATAAATGTGGCCTCTAAGTGCATTTCTCCTTCACAATTTTTTTAACAGCTGGCTGAGAAGTCATATTTATAATTTTGGGTCCTTGCTGCTTTGAACTGCCGTCTATCCTACAGGTCCTAATTCTAAAAAATGTATGTTTCTAAAAGACATTTTTCTTCAGCAATTGTCAAAATGGCTTCAAGGTCATGTTTTGAATTTTTGGGAGCATTTGCTGTGACTAGCAGCTATACTATACATTTCCTATTCTAAAAAAAATGTTGTTTTCTAACAGACATTTGTTCTCACAATGGACAAGAGTGCTCAAGGTGATGGTGCGTCAGAAGCAGGAATTAGATATGACCTGTTAATGGACACTTATTGCAAAAGGACTTGTTTTTGCTAGATCTTAACAATAGCTAACAATCCTTTATTGAGACAAACCCATTTAATACAATAAAGATAAACCAAGAGCATGTAGGGATTCCATTCGATTTTAAAAAAGTGTTTTCCTAGAATAAAGTACTAAAAAATGCATGTACAAAAAAGCGTTAAAAAAATTCCTCTTAATTATGTACACGGGAGGTACTGACAACTAGACCAGATGTAGGATATAGCAGAGGACAATGGTAGTATGGAGCACAGACAGAGACAAAGTACAGAGTCCATCTAATCCTCCTCCAGCAACGTGAGTAAAATGGAGAAAAAAGAATGCCAAGACAAGAGGGCACCTGGGTGTAACGGAGCGTTAACCTCCAGTATTTCCAAGTGGAAGCTTCAATGGTCCACACTCATACGGAGGTCCAGCCGCACCCATGTATAGACTGTGTACTGAGGAAGGCTGGAGTTCTCACAGGCCTTCCGCTTCCGCACTCTGCTTCAGTCACGACAGTTTTCGTTGCTGGCTCATCAGGCATTTTAAAACCAGCGTGTTAATAGATGACGTATGCCAGCCTGGCTCTCAACCTCACCCACTGTAACTGCCGGCCTAGTGGACATGACATTCTGCGACGGCTTCGCGAATGTACAAGTATCGCAGAATGTCCAAGTGAAACAAAAATGGTGGTTGAAAAGACTCCCTTTTCCGGCACTTTTTAAATCTGGGTTATGCAGTTTGGGGCACAATGCTGTGGCCTATCAGGACAGGAATAGTCAAGTGTCCAATTGAAAACTAAAATGTGCTTTAAAGACTTCCTTATCCGGCACTTTATAAATCTGGCTGTTATGACAGGTTTGGCCATGCGGTGGCCCAACAGGTATAGTCAATTCCAGTGAAACTAAAATGGTGGTTGAAAGACTCCTTTTTTTGTCTGGCACTTTTAAATCTGGGGGTCCATGCAAGGTTTGGGGCTCATGCTGTTGGCCCAGGACAGGTATAGTCAAAGCCATTGAAACTAAAAATGGTGGATGACAGACTACCTTTTTTCCGGGCACTTTTAAATCTGGGTCTTGCAGGTTTGGGGCTCATGCTGAGTTCCAGCAAGGGATCATCAATGTCCAGTTCATAACAGTTATGATGTTCAAAACCAGTGACGACTGGGGGGTCTGTGGCCCAAAGGGAAATGATCAGGGGGGCCCCACCTACTGTACCATGAAATAAAACCTGGCCTGTCAGATGTAAATGCGCACATTTTATCACATAAAACCAGTGTGCAAACAGAACTGTATTGTGAAGTACAATAGCAAGTTAGTCACACATATGTCACAGTCCTAGCATAGTCAAAAGACAACAGGGCTAAGTATCTCCATCCATATCCCCTCCACCCACATACAATATCCCCTCCACCACATACAATATCCCCCCTCCACCCACATACAATAACCCCCACCACAACATACAATATTCCCCTCCACCCACATACAAAATCCCCTCCACCCACCAAACATATCCCCTCCGACCCACATGCACAATATCCCCTCCACCCGACATACAATATCCCATCCCCCTTCCGACCCAACATACAATATCCCCTCCACCCAATACACTATCCCCTCCACCCACATACACACACCCCCTCCATCCACATACACATATCCTCCCACCACCCAAATACAATATCCCCCTACACCCACATACAATATCCCCTTCCACGTATCCTTGGTCACAGCACTGCTCACCACCTTCTAAAATAAATCACCAGCATAAGTAAAAGTGTAACCTCCAAATCACAGGTCAATCAGGGACACATGACGCCTGGCATTATACCGGCCGCCAATATAACCTACAACCCCGCCAATATAGAGACATATAATGGTCAAGACACCACATCAGGTATAACCTACAACACCCGCCATATGGAGGACCACATAGAGGTCAGACACAAGCGCAGGTACAACCTACAACACCGCCATAAAGAGACACATAGAGGTCACGACACCAGCTCAGGTATACCCTACAACACCGTCCATATAGAGGGCCACAAATGGTCCCACACCCACTCAGGAACAACCTACAACACCGCCATATAGAGAACCACAGTAGAGGTCAACACCAGCTCAGTAATAACCTACAACACTGCCATATAGAGACAACAAAGAGGTTCAGACATACCAGCTCATTTATAACCTACAACACCACCAATAGAGAGCCCACATAGAGTCAGACAACCAGCTCAGGTATAACCTACATAACAAACCGCCATATAGAGACCCAGAGTGGAACCACACCAGCTCAGGAATAACCTACAACATCCGCCATATAGAACCACATAGATGGTCAGACACCAGCTCGATGTCACGATCACATTACAGAGAATACAGCACAGATCAATATAGAAAGTAAAATAACCCCTGAAAATCAGGTACTCACCATAGACGACCTATCTGAGAGTCGTTCACTTTCTTTCATGAGATCGTTCTATTCCCTTTTTCCTCTCAGCCGTTCCACACCGCCATGAGGACATTTCCCGGCCCACACTCATCACTGCAGAAAATAAAACAAATATCTTGAGACCCCAATTTTCTCAGCATCTCTTTACCTATTCCCACCTCGTGTACCAAACTCCCCATGGGTGGGAGAGCGGGTACAAGCCATAACTAGAGGCCTGGTATCCTACAGGGGTTGGAAGTGGGGAGAGGACTAAGTCCCTGTAGATATGCTACAACTATGTGCTGCTGCCCACTCAATTATATTACCCAGTAGGAAGACCAAGACCCTAGGTAGGTAGCCAAATAGCATTACCCCAGTCCTGTAAGGAAGTGTTTCTTGTTTCTCCAGTTAGGTAAGCTGTAGTAGTTAGGGTCCCTTTAATAGTCTGCAAGCCTTAAGGAACCACCCAGAGGTAGTATATCAGGCAGTTAGGGCTTCCCATGAAGTAGTATACCGCAGTTAAAGGCTCTTTTAAAGGTATTTCGCAGCAGATAGGGGTCTCCTTTAGGTAGTATAACAGGAAGTTAGGGGCCCCCTAAGCAAGTGTCAGAAGTCAGGTCCCCCCCTTATAGCTACTGAGTAGGGTAGCAGGGCCCCTTTAGTATATAAGCCAGTGCCCGCCATTGTAGACAGGGCCCCCTGTAGGTATTCACAGCGTCCCTAAGGTAGCCAGGGCCCCATAGTAGTCCAGTGGCCCCCCTGTAGTAGTTAGGGCCACCCTTTTAGGTAGTTAGGGCTCCCCCATCTAGGTGGTCACAGGCCCCCCTGTAGGTAGGCAAAAGCGTCCCCTTTAGTAGCCAGGGCCCCATTGAATCAGGGCCCCCCCTGAGGTAATTTATAGGCCCCCCTGTAGTAGTTATGGGCCCCCTGTAGGATCCAAGGTCCCCTTGTAGTCAGGCCTAGGGGCCCCCGTTAGGTAGCCAGGGCCCCCATTTGTAGTCAGGGCCCCCTAAGAAGACCAGGAGCCCCCATGTAGTCATTGCCCCCTTTTAAGTCAGGGGCCCCCTTTAGGTAGCCAGGGGCCCCCCCTTTGTAGTCAGGGTTCCCCCTGTAGCCAGGGCCCCCCTTTAGTAAGCCGGGACCCGCTATGTAGTCCGGTGCCCCCTTTGTTGCCAGGGACCCCCTGTAGGTAGCCAGGACCCCTCGTAGTGAGGGCCCCTTTTTGTATCAGGAGGCCCCCCTTTGAAGCCCGGTGCCCCCCCTTGTAGTCAGGCCTCCCCTTGTAGTCCAGGGCCCCCCCTTGTATTCATGGCCCCCCCATGTAGTCAGAGAACCCCA
The DNA here is from genome assembly GCA_025379985.1 of Phyllomedusa bahiana. NCBI lineage: Eukaryota > Metazoa > Chordata > Amphibia > Anura > Hylidae > Phyllomedusa > Phyllomedusa bahiana. The sequence continues at coordinate 11,300 of JAODAL010034084.1, read as the reverse complement.
TGTAGCCAGGGCCCCCCTTGAGCCAGGGGCCCCCCTTGTAACCAGGGACCCCCTTGCAGACAGGGCCCCCCCTTGCAGTTCAGGTCCCCCCATTGTAAGCCAGGGACCCCCATTTAGAAACCAGGGACCCCCCATATATATGCCAGGCCTCCCCATGTAAGCCAAGGGACCTCCCCTTGTAGCCAGGGCCCCCCCTTATATAGCCATGACACCCCTTTATATCTAGGACCCCCCTTGTATGCCAGGGACCCCCTTGTAGCCAGGGACCAACCCCCTTTATAGCCAGGGACCCCCATGTATTCAGGTCCCCCCCTTGTAGCCATGGCCCCCCTTTTAGCCAGGGACCACCCATAATATCCCAGGGACCCTTTGTAAGCCATGACCCCCTTTATAGCCAGGGACCGCCGCATGTAGTCAGGTCCCCCTTGTAGCCCAGGTGGCCCCCCATCGTAGACAGGCCCCCCTTAGTAGCCAGGGACCCCTTTATAGCCAGGGACCACCCTTGTAGCCCTGGACCCCCCTTCTAATTAAGCCAGGACCCCCCCATGTACAGGGCCCCCCTTTGTAACCAGGACCCCCCATGTAGCCAGGGACCACCCCTTTGCAGTCAGGGCCCCCCCTAGCAGTCAGGTCCCCCCCCTTTTAGCCAGTGACCTCCATTTATAGCCAGGGGACCCCCATATAGCCAGGGACCTCCCTTGTTAGCCAGGGCCCCCCCCCTTGTCGTCGGACCCCTTTAAAGCCAGGGACCCCCTTTAAAGCCAGGGACCCCCCCTTGTAAAGCCGAGGGACCCCTTTATGGGGGGTATAAAGCTCCCAGGGACACCCCTTTATAGCCAGGGACCCCCCCTTTAATAGCCAGGTACCCTCCCCTTGTAAGTCATGTCCCCCCTTGTACCAGGGCCCCCACGTAGCCAGGCCCGTTGTTAACCAGGATCCCCTTTATACCAGGGCCCCCCCTTGTAGACCAGGGACCCCTTTATAGCCAGGGACCCACCTTGTATTCAGTCCGCCCCTGTAGCCAGGGACCCCCCTTGTATCCAGGGACCTTCCCCTTGCAGTCAGTGCCCCCCATGTAGCCAGGGACCCCCTTTATAGCCGGGGCCCCCTTTATAGCCAGGGTCCCCCTTTAGTCAGGGCCCCCCCTTGTATCCAGGACCCCCTTTATATCCATGGACCCCCCTTGTATCAGACCCCACCTTGTTAGCCATTGATTCCTCCCTTGTAGTCAGGTCCCCCCTGTAGCCAGGAACCCCCTTGTAGCCAAGGATACCCTCCCTTTGTGGGGATATCCAGGGACCCCCCTTTAGCCTAGGGACCGCCCTTTATACCAGGGCCCTCCTTGTATACCAGGGACCCCCCCTTTTAAAAGCCAGGGCCCCTCTTGTAGCCAGGACCCCCTTTAAGCCAGGGACCACCTTTATAGCCAGGGACCGCCCCCATGTAGTCAGGTCCCCCTTGTAGCCAGGGACCCCCTTTAAAGCCAGGTGCCCCCGTTTGTAGACCAAGTGGGACCCCCTTTTAGGCAGGGACCACCCATTATCAGCCCAGGGCCCTCTTGTAGCCAGGGACCCCCTTATAGCCTGGGTGCCCCCCCTTGTAGCCATGGACCACCCTTGTGGATAGTTAAAAAAAAAAAAAAAAACACAAACAGCCACTTAACTGGCTCGGGCTCCTGCTCCGGCCGCCACCCTCCGCCCCCCCCCCCGCCCCCCCCCCCGCCCCGCCCGCTCCTGCTGCCGCATAGCGCCGGTGGAGTGACGTACCGGCCGCCGCCTACTTCAGCAGTAGGGGCCGCCACCCTGCAGGCTGAAGGCCTCAATGGCGTTCAGCCTGCCCGGGAGATCAGCCGGAGCGAAGCGCTAGTGGGCGCGTGCACCGCTTACACATACTGCGCAGCCCCGTAGTCGGGGACATTAGTCCCCCGCTACCGGCCGGTCCTCTGGCGCTCGCGACTAGGTCCTCGGGCGTTCAGGACCGGATGTGCGGACGTGCCCCGTGGAGCGACGGCACTGCCACCGGGGCCCCCAGCTGCACAGGTGGGGGCCCCACCAGGGGATTCCCCGTCCCCCGGGTCCCAGACCGAGCCTGTTCAAATCATACGCCTTCTGGCACTTTTTAATTGTGGGTGATGCATGTTTAAGGTCATGCTGTGGTCACAAGACAGGGATAGTGAATGGTGTTTGTTTTTTTTCTGTGGCTTTTATAACCTAAGTGTGTTTTGCCTAAGATGTAGCACTTATCCCAATGACAGTTGTTGGCTGATAAATTCCAGCGTCTCCAGCCTTTTTGGATGTAAGAAATGAATGTGTTTTAGCTCTCGCCATATACTTTAATGTCCTTGCTGCAAAATCGACAGCTCACAATCGAAAAACCTTATCGATGGTGGCTGACTATCGACTATCGCCCGATGTCGATAGCCAACGTAATCGCTCAACACTGCTAACTAGTAAATATAGTAAATCTGTATGTAAATTATTAACTAGTATAGTGTAACTACAGTTGTTTTGTGAAGGCCTCAGAGGTTTGTTAGAGAGCATAAGTTAACAAACAGTATAATGAAAACCAAAGAAAACACATCAGACAGCTCAGGGATAAAGGTGTGGCAAAGTGTATTGCAGGGTTGGGTTTAAAAAAAAATAAAATAGCTCAAGCTCTGTATATCTGATGGAGCACTGTTCAATCCATCATCCATAAATGGAGAAAGTATGGCACAACTGCTAACCTAACAAGACATGGCCATCCACTTAAACTGACAGCATAGACAAGGAGAGCACTAATAAGAGAAGTAGGTTTTTATTTATAACTGTTTCTTTTTCTTTCATTCATGTTAAATTCCAAAATAGTAAATTGGAAATGCAGGAGAGAATACTGCAAAATTATTGTTCAATGATAAAAGAAAATTGTACATTAGACATTAATATAGTATGTGTGACATCATTAATTGGTTTGTGATGATTTTATGATTGATAAAATGTAACCTTTATTTCTGTGAATAAAACATTGATTACAAAAAATAAGCGAAGTAGCTAAGAGACTCAGAGTCACTCTGGAGGAGCTCAGGTGGGAGAATCTGTCCACAGGACAACTATTAGTGGTGTACTCCACAAATCTGGCCTTTATGGAAAAGTGACAAGAAGAAAAACATTTTTGAAAACAATCCATAAGAAGTCCTGTTTGCAGTTTGCAGAAAGCTATGTAGAAAAAAGTAAGCATTTGGAAGAAGGTGTTCTGCTCAGATGAGACTAAAATGAAACATCTTGACCTAAATGACAAACCACTCCACCCTTGGAGAACATAATGAACTAAGGCAGATCGAAGTGCATTTTCACATCTATTCTTCAGTGTATAATGCACCTGAATGTATGAAAGTGGTTTTTGTGCGTTCATAAATAGTCTAAAGTTCATTGCACCTCGAGTGTGTGTTTTCCGCATTACAAAACTTAGGTGCATTAGTAATGTGCCAAACATGTATAAAGGCTATAGATAGGCTGTAAATAAAAGAAACGTCATTAGAATAGCATGTCCAGTGAATAGAAAACAAGATCTGGCTTGTGACACAAGTCCCAGCAAGAAATGTAAGTGTTGCTTCTCTTGGCAGTATGGGCAAAGTAGAAATACAGCGTGATAGCAGAAAAAATTAAATTTCAAATTTAAGGTATTAAAAATTATAAAATAAAAAAAAAATATGACTATCATCATTGGATCATTTAATGTAAAAATAGTTTAAGATTACATAAAATTTAAATACATTTATAGAGATACTTTATATTTCGGGATAGTTAATATCTTATATTAATTTTATATGATAACATATTTATTAAATTTTAATGAATTAATTTTCAAATAGTTTGATAATTATCATCAAATTACATTTTATTATTGTACTGGTGTAAAAATAGGACATTTTTTTTCCCCTAACAGCTAATTTATCTCCACTTTGACTCCTCAGCTCCGGCATACCACATTGAAATAGGTCTGCCTATTAAAGCAGAAATGCCCCCTTTTTTTTTTTGGCCCCCCCCCACATTCAAATATGTGTCTGGGTTATTACGATATGGTACCCCAACACCTCCAAAAACACCCCCTCAGGGCTAGGGCACATTAAAAAGGGGTTTGAGTCTTACGAAAAAATGCACCAAAACACATTCGTTTGGGCATTAAAAAACATCGAAACCCTGTCATTTTGGGAACCTTTACACCGGGAAAAGGGGAAAAAAACCCCGTTCAACTTGTCCCCCCAATGTGTGGGGGAAAAACCAACACTAGTCTTTCACTCTGAAACACAAATCCCACCAAAAGCAGGGGTGGGGGAAAGCACCCATATTTGGGGGGGTGCTTTGATTCAAAAGGGACTGTAAAAGCTGGTGGGGGTTTAAAAAAAATGGTTGGAGCGGGAAATGAAGGTCAACCCCTTTAAAGGGAAAAAAACCTGTTAGAGGAAAAAAAAGATTTGGGAGACGGGGGGGTTTAAGTTCGTTTTCCCAAACGGGAAAAAACCAAACCCAAAAAAATAAAGCCAAGACTACTTTTGGAATTTTTTTACACAAAAAAAATTTTCATGTCAAAAAAGGGGGCCCCCCCCAACCAGATTTCCAGACCAAAAATCCCTTTGGAATCTGTGGCAGGACTTAAAAATTGGGGTTCTCAAATCTGACGGGAGCAATAGTTTCCCCTCCCAAAGGAAAATTTGGGAAAAAGATTCAGCCCCAGATGTCAAAGCTGGTAGAGGCATCCCCCAAAAGGGGACAAGCTTGTCATTGCAGCTAAAGCGGTCCAAAAAAAATTTTTGGGACTGGGGGGGGCTGAAACAAATGCCCCAACAAAATTCTATTTTTTTAATTTGAAAAAGGGTTTTGAAAAGAATGTAATCATTTTTTCTAAACTTCACAAAAATACTTGCTACTTTGGTTACTCTATTACATTTAAAAAAAGGGGGGGAACATTTTCAAGGGGTATGAAATTTTTTGAAAACCCCACTAAGAAAAAAACTCCCTAAACAGGTTTCCTTTTATATCTTTTGATTTAAGCAGTTATAAAATTAGTTATAAGCTGCATATAAAAAAAAACCCCCGGAGTCACGTTTAAAAATGTCCCCCTGCATTGGGTTTATGAAGCCATTTCCCCTTTCCCTTTTTTTCATTCCCCCTTTATAAGCAGATAGATCTATTTTTTGGTTTTTAAAAAAGTATGGGGATTTCCCTTTTCCATAAAAATTTCCCGGAAATTTTTTTGCAAGCCCAAAAAATTTTTTAAATAATACAGCAGGGGCCCGGGCAGAGCAGATAAATTTAAAGAAGGGTTAAAAACAAATTTGAAAATTAAAGTTACAAAAATTTACATCGGGCATTTAAAATTTAAAGCAAGGGGCCCCAAAATTTGGGACAAAAAAAAAGTTTAATACTTCTCTAAATTGTATTGATACTATCACATTCTGAGCTTGGCTAACAACAAAAAAAAATTATCGATCTAAAAGCTTTATATTGGATATATGACACATGATTTGAGGTGTTTTGTTGTATATGAATTACTTATTTTAAAATTTTTAAAATGTTTTTTAAAAAAGGGTTTATTTGAAGGTAAAAACCTTTTTTTTTAAAGAAAAATTTAGACAATTTTTACCCCTGCCCAAAACGGCAATTACTTTAGGCCAATATTAAATAATATAATTTAGAAAAATGTATTTACTGAAATCAGTACAGAAAATCTAAGCCCAGTGTTTTTTTCAACCCCCAGCCCCTCAAAAACCCCCCAACGGTTTTAATGTTTTTGGGGGTGTTTCAGACGGTGTGTTTTTTGGGGGTTTTTTTTTAAAATTTTTTTAAAGAATTTTTTTTTGGAGAGGGGACACAACAATTAAGGGCTGGGGAAAATTTCGGCAAAAAAAAAACGCATAAAAAGCCCGGTAAAAAAAACGCATCGCAAATCCCCCCAAAAATCCCCACCTTTGAAAAAGGGAAAACCCTTTGGGGGGTCTCCCCAGAATGTTTGACAAATTTAAAAATCACTTATGATGGATGCATTGACAATAATTATATCACCTGTGCAATACTGAGGAAAATCCTAAAAATTGACCTTTTTTGGGGGTCTTAGGACTGGGGGTTGAGAAACATGCTTTTAATTTGCCAAACAGGTAAGACGAAAAAAAAAAAAAATTTACGGGAAAAGGATATTTTTTCACTTTTTTTTTTATTAAATTTTGTTTGGGGTGGAAAAAAACCCCAAACCCCCCTTTAAAAAGCCTTCTGGATTGGAGCCAGGCTAAGAAAACTTATTTCAATAGTGCTATATAATTTATTTTATAAACCTTTACCTTATCTCTCACTCGTATACTTTTATACTATGATAGATCTTTCATTTATCTTCTAAGTGGTTTGACTTCAAGGTTTTTGATTTGCTCTTTGGGGATCTTAAAGAACAAGAATTTAACGGGGGGATTTTAACAAAAATAATTTAAAGGGTGGCAAGGGGTTAAACTGAACATGCATGATATTGAAAAGCTTGTGCAGTTCCACATGGCAAATTAGCCACCCCTATTTAAGGGGGCACCACCACTAATCTTAATAATTGCAATAGAGTTTACTTAGCCCACAAATTTACCCACTGTTTTTTCAATTATTTGATGTTTTAGTTTTTTATTTGGTCTTTGGGGTTTTGTTGGTACAATTTGATCACATAAAAGTATCACAAATGCAATTGGGTTTTGGCATTGTTCTTTAGGGAGAACAAAAAAGCTTGTTTTTTTAAAAATTATAAAATTTATTTCTGATTTTTTTTTTTTATTCACGCCCAAAAAAAAAATTTTTTTGGGAAATTTTTTTGTATCCTCTAATTTTTTTTTTTCCTTTTGGGGCCATAGTTCTTGTGTAAAATCTAAAGAAAAGTTGTTTTTTCCAAACATTTCTGTAAATTTAAACTTTTAAACCCGTGGTTTTTGAGTATTTTACATCCATGCTAGATTTGAGTTTTTCACTTTTAACAAAATTTTTGTTTAAATTTTTTAAAAAATTTAACTTTTTCCCCACTTTGTTTTAAGGGGGCTTTACATAACAGGGGAATTTTTATTTTTTTTTTTTTACCCACAAGGCCCCCAACCATAAAAAAATTTGTAAAACTTTGAAAGGATAGAAAAGGGCGATTTTTTTTCTAACGAAGTGGAATTCGTTTAAAAATTTCAGGAAAATTTGGGTTTTCTAAACGAAAGTCAAGTTTTGGGGGAAACTTTGGGTAAACGAAAGGTGTGCTTTTAAATTGTTTAAAAAAAGGGGCTGCGACCCACATGCCGTTTAAAATGGGGAAAAAAGCACTCTGGGAGGAAAAAAGGGCCCATAGCCTGCATGACTGTGCGAGATGAAGCCAATCAGAGACCCCCGGGATTCTTGACGCCCACCGCACTATATAATTTGGGGGGCAAGGGCTGGGGAAGCTCATACCGCCCCTCACTGTATACCCGGGAAGGTCCTTTCCCGCGGCGGATTTTATACTGGAAAGAAGGGATTTTTTTTACGCGATTTTTTTGGGGGTGTTTCAGCTTTTCACGAGACTTTTTTCCCCTTAATTTTTCTATTTCTGTTTTTTTGTGTATTGTATCTGAAGTCCGGGGGCATATACTTTTTTAAAATTTGCAATCTGCTAACAGAAAATTTTGAATTTTCCAAAGGGGCATCTAACCCAGTTCCTTTTGTATTCATTTAAAAAAAACCGCTTTTTAAAATTTTACAAATACCACTTCTTTTTTTGGGCCCCTGTTTCAATTCTTTTTGCAATTTACTTTCCAAAGGGGGTTTAAATTTAACCCTTTTGTTCTGTGCTTTTTTTGCCCTCCAAAAAAACCGTTTTTTTTCACCCCCAAAAAATAAAAATTTTCCCCCTGTAGCAAAATTTAACAAACAAAGGGTTTAAATTAAAATTTTTTTTCCTCTTGTTTTTTGTACCCTTTAGAAAAAAAAAAACGAAATTTTGTAAACGCTACAAAGCTAGTAGCCCCCTTTGCTGCTCAATTCTTTTGCGAAATTTTACATCCGGGGGTTTTAATTAAGCGTTGTTCTGCTGCTGTTGGGGAATCCAAGAAAAGTCTTTTTCACCGCCAAAAATAAAATTTTCCTGTAGAAAATAATTCACAAAGAAGGTTAATTAAAATTTTTTTTTCCTCTTGTTTTTTGTAGCATAAAAAAAAACGCAATTTTTAACCGACAAAGCTTTTGTTTCCTGGTGCTCAATTTTTTTGCGCAATTTACACCCGGGGTTTAAATTTTAACGGTGTTCTGCTGCCTTGTGACCCCCAAGAAACCGTCTTTTTTTCACCGCCAAAAAATAAATTTTTCCCTGTTAGCTAATTCCCCAATCAAAGGGTTTTAATTACAATCTTTTCTCTTTTTGGGGTGTAGCTTAGAAAACACGCAATTTTTAAAAAACGTAAAAAGCAAGTATTTCCCCCGGGCTAAATTTCTTTTGTGCTTTTTTCTCCGGGGGTTTAAATTTTAAGCGTTGTTCTGCTGCGGTTTGGACTCCAAAAAAAACCTTTTTTTTTCCACCCCCAAAAAAAATAAAAAATTTTTCCCTGTAGCTTTAATTCACAAGCAAAGGGTTTAAATTTACAATTTTTTCCCCCTTGTTGTGTAGCGTAAAAAAAAAGCAATTGTAACAAGCAAAAAGTTTGTATTTTTCCTGCTGCTCAATTTTTTTTGCGAAATTTAAACCCGGGGGGTTTTTTTTAAGGGGGTTGTTTCTGCTGTTTTTGTGACCCAAGAAACCGTTTTTTTTCACCCCAAAAAATAAAATTTTTTCCTGTAGCATAATTCCCCAAAAAAAGGGTTTAAATTTTAAAATTTTTTTCTCTTGTTTTTGTGCGTAAAAAAACACGCAATTGTAACACGTAAAAAAAGCTAGAGTTTCCGGGCGCCCCAATTTTTTTGGAAATTTTTAAAATCCGGGGGTTTAAAATTTAAGCATTTTTCTGCTGCTGTTGGGGAACCCCCAAAGGGAAAACCCTTTCTTTTTAAACCGCCCAAAAAAAAATAAAATTTTTCCTGTAGCATAAATTCACAAACGAAGGAAAAATTACTTTTTTTTCTCTTGTTGTGATTGGGGGTTGGAAAACACGCAATTTTTAACACCTAAAAAGGGCTGTAGTTTCCTGTTTGCTAAATTTTTTTTTGGGCGCAATTTAAATCCGGGGGTTTAAAATTAACCCGTTGTTTTCCCTTTTGGGTACTAGTAAAAAAAAAACCTTTTTTTTTTCACCACCCACAAAAAAAATTCTGTAGCATAATTCATACCCCGAAGGTTAATTAACCTTTTTTGGCTTTTTATTCATTAAAATACACAGAGTTTTTTTTAACGGCACTTTCAAGTCTTTTTTTCCTGCCCTTTTTGGTGGAGCCCAATTTATTTTTCCAAGGGGTTTTCCCAAGCTTTTTTAGTGGGTTCATTTGGCGAAAATTTACAGGGGGGTGTATTTATCATATAAAGTTTTTTCCCCATCAAACATTTGTCTGTACATTTTAGAAAAAACAGTATGTCAGACAGAGAGGGGGGAAGGCTCTTCACCTGCAGTGGCGGGGCACAAACTTCCTGGAGCAGGTCGCAAACACAGCAAGGGGACGTCGCAGCAAAGGGGGCACTCTTTTAGGTCACAACTTTCCGCTTTTTAATCTTGCGGCCGGTTTTTTTTTTTTCTGACAACAACCCAATGGTTTTTTGATTTGGGTTTAAGGTCAAACCCCCTTCCCCCCCAGATGACAATTTACAAAACCCCCGCCCAAAAGGGCGGGGGGGAAAAATCAACCCCAAAACCCCTTTTTGGAAAGGTCCCGGGGGGGGGGTTCCCGGGGCCCTCACCTTTTCCCAAAACCGCCTCTGGGGCCCCATTTCCCGGTTCCCCCTCCCGAGATCTATTAAAGTGGTCCCGGGCCCCAGCGCCAGTATTTAAAACCCAGGGTGAACAATTTGAAGGGGGGGCAATCAGCACTACTTGGCCCGTTTAAAAAAATGGGCCAAATAAACCCCTGCTTTTTGCATGAGGCGGGAAAGTATTGATGTTGAGAGTGGCATGGGGGGTCATGTTGTGGGGGGGTCAGCCCTTTCATACCAAACCGGGGGGGATGAGGACAGGGAGACGATTTTTTAAAAAACAAAAAAGATGATGTTTTAAACCGCCGCATTGGGGGCCGGGTGAGGCAAAGGGTTTCATCCCTTTTATCAAGAAAAAAGAGGGGTCAGTTGCGCGGGCAGGCAGCGGGGGCAGCCACAAGTGGGGTCGTAGTGGGCCCTGATTTAGCAGGGTAGCAGCAGTGTGAGGTCGGGGCCCAAGCGGCCCCGGGGTAAAAAAACCCCCCCTTCGCAGGTCCAAGAAAGTTGCAGCCAGGGGGCTCCAAAAACGGGGCAAGGGGGGCGGAAAAAGTCACCTAGTTTCGGAGCGCTGGCGGTTTTAAAAACCGATACTCGGCTGTGGCAGTTCCTGCTTTCGGGCAACCGGAGGGGCCGGAAATGGGTAATGGGAAAAATTTTGTAACAGGAAAAATGAAAACAAAGGCCAGGGACCCAACGTTTTGGCCCCCAAAGGGCCCCGCGGCAACACTTTCACGGGCCCCCATCCTTGGGGGGCCTGGGGAAAAAAACTGGCTCAGATGTGGTGGTCCATTCTGCCGCCGCACAACAGCACAAACAAAAAGCGCCCAGTGGCACCCATGCCATTGCAGCCCCTTTAAGACTCCACCACCCTTTCTGGGAAAGGGGGGGTGTTTTTTCTTGGACATCAACTCCCGGGCCCGATGCTCCTCCTCCCTCGTTCTAAAGGCCGGCCAAGCCCGTCTTCAGCGGGGCGATTTTTCAAAGAGACAACGTGTGCGTCCAAAACCCTCCTTGGTTGGGAACAGCTTACCCCTTTGGGTCCCGTCCAAATTGTTGGTATTTCAGTCCCCCCCCTTTTCCCAAAAGGTTGGGGCTCTGCAAACATTCCAGAAAATAATGGTTGTGCCCAAGGGGGCCCCCAGATGGGGTTCCCAAACTGTAATTTTCTTTTCCAAAAAAAGGCAGTTTTTAACCCTTTTCCCGCACTTCATAAATATGTTTGAAAAGAAAAGGGGGGCCAGTCCTTTTAAACTTTAATTTGGTTTTGTTTCCAAGGGGGCACGGGCCCGCCGCGGGACCCTCTGGAAACTGTAAAATCTGTTTTTGGGACCAAAATACATGTCCTTTAAAGGTTCCCCCGGGTGAATGGGGCTTCCGGCCCAAAGGACACCAACAAAATTTTTCCTCACGGTTTTTTCAAAAAAGCTGCTCCCCGAAATTTAAAATTT
>JAODAL010034083.1:0-44735 GCA_025379985.1 Phyllomedusa bahiana | reverse complement strand
TTTTTTTTTTTGTTTTTTTGGGGTTTTTTTTTTTTTAATAGATTTTTTTTTTTTTTTTTTTTTTTGGTTTTTTTTTTTTTTTTTTTTTTTTATTTTTTTTTTTTATTTTTTTTTTTTTTTTTTTTTTTGATTTTTTTTTTTTTTTTTTTTTTTTTTTTTGTTAATTTTTTTTTTTTTTTTTTTTTTTTTTTTTTTTAATTATTATATTTTTTTTTTTTTTTTAAGGAAAAACCGAAACCCCCTTATAGTTTGGGTAACTATTTGTAAAGCAAAAAATTGATTATTAAAATATTTTTACCAAAAAAATAAAACCTTAAAAAAAAACCAAAGATTAAAAAAAATACCAAAAAGCCCAAAAAATATAAATAGAAAAACAAATATAATTTTAAGGAAAACGTATAAAAAAAAATTTAATATTTAAACCGGGACAATATACTGTCGGGGAAAAATTTTTTTTTAAAAACGGGGTATAAGGAACAAATTGGGTCTAACAGCAATAAATCCACAATGGAGAGAAATACAAATTACAAAACTAACATGGGTATAGATAATAAGTCAAGAAAACCACATCCCCTTCAGTACACACCTAATGGCGGACCCCCCAAAAGGTGCGACCTCCCCCCAGGGTTTGCCCCAAAAAAAAAATGAGTAGTGGAAACTTACCCTTAAAAAAAAATCACCATATAAAGGTACTAAAAAATCCACCTAAAAAGGTTTAGCCAAGAAAAAAGGTCACAAGTGACCTACCTGACACATTTCCCCGCAAGCACAGATAGCGGTTCATCAGGGGAGGCTAAAGAATAGGTAGTGGTGGAGCTAGAATAATGCACCTCTAATAACACGGTGTAGGGGCAAAACATATACTCCCAGTGGATACACAAGTGGCCTAAGGATAGACACTGATGGAACCCAAAATGTTTAAAAAATAAACGTTTAAAATAGACTTACCACATTCCCTTCGTGTCTATAACACTATGTATGCATACGCGGATTAAAGTGGTTACCTGGTAAAAACAAACAAGATTAGTCCCCAATTGAGTATGTAAAAAAAAGTAAGTAACCACACCCCAAGGGGGGAACATAATCACAAAAGGTAAAAACATATAAGGTCCCCTTGGTGTTGTGGTATACTTTCTTACATACTCAATTGGTACATACATCTTTAAGTCATCATGGGGCATTTGTGCTGTAAATACGGGGGTTTTACAGCCTTTTCGCAGCTTCAAATTTTTCGCTCTCCCTTTCCCACCTTGTGCTTTCACCCCATAACGCAGGAGTATGGGCGGAAGTTGAAATACCCCGCACCCTTTTTAAATGAATGCCCCGCACAACTTCTCCCGCAACACATTTTTTATGTTTTTTATGGAACCACTACAATTCGCGCTTGCGCACATGGCTGTTGTAGACGCTAAAGGAATGTGGTAAATCTTTTTAAGCTGTTTATTTGATTATAAAATTTGGCTTCCATCAGTGTCTATCCTTAGGCCACCGGGATAACTACTGGGAGTACATGTTTTGCCCCTACACCATCTTACTAGAGGTGCATTATTTTAGCTCTACCACTAGCTATTTTTTAGCCTCCCCGATGAACTGTGAAATGTGTCAGGTAGGTCGATTGTGACCTTTTTTCTTCGATTTTTTTGTACCTTTATATGGTGATTTTTTCTTATATGGATATAGTTTTCCACTACTTATTTTTTTAAAGTTATAATAGGGTCAACCATCGTGGGTGGGGTCACCACTTTTTTGGCGGGTGTCCACCAATGTTGTGAATGACGGGTAGTGGCTCAATTTATTCTTACCCTGTTAGTTTTTTTCATTTGTATTTCTCACCATTGTGAATTTATTGCTGTTAGGCCCAATTTGTTCCGTATACCCTGGTGGAAGATGTTACTCAGGACAGTATATAGCCGGTACTGAGATAAAAAATTTTCCCTACACAGTTTTTAACCTTAGCAGATATGACTAGGGGTTGCCTTTTGTACTATATATATTTTCTTGGACTTATCTTTGGATATATCGTTTTTAATGAACGTATTAAAGGTTATGTTTTCGATTAAACAGTACTTATAGTTTAATTTTTAAAATTTGATCCGCTTTTCAGAATCAGATCATATTAACATATTTATTTCACAGAGCTAAGCTTCTCTTCCTCTATCATAGCCAGCATAAACTATCTGACAGGTTCCCTTTAAATAAATTGTGTATGCAGATTATCTTGTACTTATTTATTATTATACCATCAATTACTTTCTTCACTTTTGAGAAGCCACAAAAATTTTGGAATTGTGATGATTCATTGTTCCAATAATAGCTGCTTAGATGTTTGCATGAATGCAAAATTAAAGGTTACTAATAGACCATTAAAGCTTGACGAAACATGTTTAATTAAATTAAATAGTGCAATACCTTTCATTGCCAGGGTTTTCTTTCATAAATTGAAATAACTTACGTAAAGAGGTCGCCCTACACCATAAACTGTTCAATATGGTTTTCACATGCAAAATAAGAAAAAAACTTACTAATATGCTTTATCTCTGATAACCAAGTCATGTTTGGATTTAATGAACAAGAATTTTTTCCCTGTTCTTATCTCATCAGCCATAACCTTTTCTTTTTTAAAGCTTCATACAGTTCTCATCTGAGCCATATTTTTCAGTGATCTCCCTTTTGAATTTGCTAGGGAAAATTTTAATTTATAATGATTTTTTAGTATTTTTTTTAAAGGAAAGGAAATAAAAAGCAATTCTGTCATTGTTTTTCAATTCTCTTTGTAGATCATTACCTGTTAAATTATTAGAGAGTATAAATTCATTGTATCGAGGTTACTAGACAAGTCTGGAAACCTTTTTGACCCAACTGTCTTACTTTAGTCAAGAGATCCATTGTGGGGGGGTGCAGGACAAAGAAAGCTCTTTTGGCAATCATGGTACTTAAAGGGGATAGATTTTTCTCAGATCTCAATCCTTAGTGCTAGAAAGTTCTGAGGTTGGGGTTTTGGGGGAAAAGGATTTCCATGGCCATGATGTGTAATAAAGGAAGGGTTGTTTTTAAAAGTTCAGATTTATTTTTTCTGTCTATGGTCATGTGATTCCAGAGGTAAAACTATTTTGTAAAAATTTGAAAAGGAGAGGCTTATTTCTTTATTGTTGTCAGTAACTTAAATCAATCTGTACAATTTGGAAAGTGAAATCATAATTCACCACAAAGATAAGCTTTAAACATGAAGGCAAAGGTAAAAAAAGATTATTACCAAATATACTTTTGTTCTGATTTTGCTTCCTTTCATAGCTAAAACAGTTCTTATCTCCTGCTTCTGTACAAAGGTTACCAAACTTTTTGCTTATTTTTACCCCTCCCGTTTGGGGGGGTGAGATGGGAGTACTCCCTGATGTGTCTTATCAGCAGCACAGGAGGTTGTTTATCTTTTAACTGACAAATTTAACCCTTTAGAACTCTGCAGCCTTCTCTCCTACTGTTTAAACCCTTTTATTACCAATGTCCTTATAACAGGCTTTACTTGGATTTAAAGAGCTGATATGCCAATCACAGCTGTAGAACCACCACAGCCTTAACCAGTACACAAAACCCTTTGACTTTACCATTTCCTTATAATAGGGCTCTTCTACCCCAGCGCAACTTAAAAGCGCCTCAGCACTGCCACATCACAACGGTAGAACCTACCACCACGCCAAACTAGCAAAGTCTCAGATGCCTAAACCGACTGTGCGAACCGAGCCAACTCCTCATGCGACACAACAACCAACCTCGGAGATCCAACCCCCCCCTTTAAACTATAATAGTAAGTTGTAGTTATGCATTTTAACTTGTTCATAAAGTTAAAAAATATTCTGCTTCACACAAACTGATACTTTTTTTAAAATCCCCAATTACAGAGAAAATTAGTGTTTTGCTGGAATAGTCCTCTTAAACACGAGGATGAACATATATGGAATCCATTGAAAGTCCATTCCCCCCCGTCAAATCATTCCATGGGATTCGTCTTCCCAGAGGTAGGTCTAACTGAAGAATGCTTAACTATGTTCATCGACGTCCGTTAAATCTCGACCTTACAGTACCTCCTTCTATGAGGAATGACTCACTTCACTTCTCTTCTTTCTTTATTTAGATTAACCTTGTTTTTCTGGATCAGTGTTTTCCAGAGAAGCAATGCATTGGTTTAATGCCAGTAAAATATATATAGCGGCCAGGCAGCTTCTGACTACTAATTGGGTGTGCGAGGCGCGCGCGTTCTTCTCCATGTTGTGCGCATTTGTGGTGGGTTAGGTTGGTGGGGTTGAGGATGTGTGATTACGGTATATGTGTTTGAATAATGTGGGTTGTGGAGAATATTTGTTGTGGATCACCATTTATGTAGGGTAATTTCTGTGCATAATCTATTGATATCGCGCCAGTTTCGAGGAAATAATGAGCAGGGTGAGATTGTGTCGTGCGACCAGTCATGACTGGATAGGTATGTTGCGAGATTGAGGCTTGAAAAAATAACATGACCTTCGGTTTACATAGAACACGCTCCCCTCCTGTTCATGATTTGTGGTGTCACAGTATCTCAAAGATAGCAGCGCACGTCCCGCGCCCTGCCGCCGCTGCACAAACACAGCCCAGCATAAGTATTCTAATTTGTTCGACAGAGACAGCAGACTTTTAGTCTATGAACCTTAGAACTTAGGTATATCAGAGTGTTGCTGGAATGTTAGTAGTAGCGGAGATTTTAAAGAGCATCTACCGCTTAAAAGTCAGCGGGGAACGGGGGGGGGGAAAGGGGGGCGGGGCCGTGGCGAACTCAGACAGAGCGCTTTAAAGGATACTGGATATTGGTGCACCGCCAGACCTTAGTGCTAACATGCGCACCCACTTGCAATAGCTTTATTATTAGCAGTTTTTGTAGTAATATTACTTGGATGATATGGCAGCCTGAACTTATATGTAGATACAGAGGCTTTTCTTGTAACTGCAGGTCCTAGTTGTTAGTGTGTCAAAACCCACTTCTACTAATCATATACTTTCAGATAGGTGTTCTTTTTCGACTTTTGCCCAGTCCAGACTTTTGTTGTATACCCACCTTGCATTTAAATTTGAAGTCCAGCCTTTAGTTGGTTACATCACCACAGGAGGTAAGTTGATAGGCGAGCCTAAAAATTACCTTCTTCATTATCCGTATACATTTCAATACGTGTTTTTTTTTCACCTTTTTTGTCATTCAAGCTTTGTTGATAGAGATATCCTTGCAGTTTTAAAATTTGAAACCAGCAATTGTAGTCACCACAGGTGTATTGATAGGATCAAAAATCCCTTTTATTATCCGTATGACATATCATTACGTGTTTTTTTTTCACTTTTTGTCATCAAGCTTTGTTGAGTAGAGGTACCTTGCAGTTAATTCTGAATCCAGCAAGTTTTGTATCACCACATGTGTAATTGAAAGGTGCCCAAAAATACCTTTCTTTTGTATCCGTCACACCATTTCCAGATACGTGTTTTTATTTCACTTATGTCAGATCAAGCTGTTGTTAGTAAGGTACCTTGCACTTAAAATTTGAATCCGCAATTTTGCAAGTCACCACAGTGTATTGATAGGTGCCTAAAAATACTGTTTATGTATCCGTAGGCATTTCAGATACGTGTTTCTTCTCTTCACTTTGGTCAAGTCAAGCTTTGTTTATAGAGGTACCTTGCACTTTAAATTTGAATCCACAATGTTGTTTTTGATTTGAGGGATTTAGAGAATTAGACTGTGCGATTTGCCCAGTCTTCTTTAATAAGAAGACTTTCCAAAACTTCCTTCCGATACCCTCACAAATTTTTATCTTTCTGAACTATGAGCGAAATTCAGGGGGGTAGGACATGGAGGTAAGAACGAAGAAGGTCCTCCTTCCAGTGCTGCGACAACACGCATGCCAGCGATCGTCGGGTTTTGCAATACCGCATGCTGTCAATCGTCTGGTCAGGCCCTGTTAATCGTCAGTAACGGAACAGCGTCGCCAATAGCTGTTTCTTCATGGTGAAATCAGACCTGCATCCCAGCCGATCGTTACCCCTTGGTCCTCCCAGTCTCCCCTCGGCCACAAAAGTCATCATCTAGCATCATCAGCATCCGTGCCAACATGAAGCTAAGGCACCAAGATGTTCCACCCTCGTGTCACCCACCACCCACTTCGTGGAATCCATTTTCTGAAGGACCTCTTTGATGAAATAAATCGGTGGGTGTCAGAAGCATGTAAAAGATCAGAGGCCAAAGAGGATGATTTTGCGTCTTCTCTGACACCCAGTTACTGATGCCATCCAGAGAGGAAAAAAGGAACCGGTCATTGGCAAAAATCCCGTGGGCGTGATCCGCGTCAACGCCTTGCAGTGCCTCTTGCTTGTAGCCCGCAGCTCCTGATGCAGAGATGACAGGACGACGAAGTCACCTTGGTGTTTGATGATCGAGATCGACATGTCGGATCCAACATGGTCTTTTCATGCAGAATTTACTTGCATCGCTTCATCACTGGACGTGAGAGGAAGACGATGGGGTAGTGTCAATAAGTGTCCCGCCTCAATAAAGGGCGAAGGGCGGTGCGCACAATGTCCGCTTGATAATATGGATTCCGCCAGGCCACGTCAGCAGAAACCCCGCTCCTCGCTTATCGCTGTCAGAAAGTCCAGGACCTCTCAAGCCTGGGCCTTCTTTCTGAGCAAGCCTCTGATTCACCCGAGCCGATGTCAACCTATCCCGAGGCCCCTTTGCCCGCGTCACCCGCGATAACGTAACGGCCACGAATCCCTTGGGTGGCTTATAACCCACCCACACACCAAGCTCTAGTCCCACACGCGAATCGCATGAGTATCGCGCGACACCTCAGGCAGGCAAACAAACAACTCTTGCCTAAAAAAGGCCAAACCGACACCGGCTTCCAACCACTGTCACACCCTCTCACCGCTCCCCCCTCCGGCCACCCGCCAAGCGTTCCTCAGCTGCCCATTGTGCTCACGAGTCAAGAAACAGTGATCCAGCCTCGCCCCGGTCAGCCTATCCAACCGTTCCACCGTATTACCACCAGCACGACCTAGAGACCCATTCCGTAGCCGCGTTCTCCTCCCGCCAGTTTGACGACGACTGCATCACCGTACACGGCCAGTCCAATGCAGCCAGCCTTCTGTCTTCCAGGTTTTAGGAGCAAAAGGAAACACGTTTAACCCCCACCGTCCCAAACCCAAAAGCCTGAAAGTCGGCATTGCCAGGCTCTGGCGCTTTGAAATGTTGCATTTCCGTCTGTGGAAACCACAGATGGGTTCCGCCACGTCATGGCCAATTGCCGCCAAAATACCAATGCTGAGCAGCATTTCTTGTTCCCAGAAAATCGCCGTCCCCTGCGCCGTGGCCAGCCAAGTGTCATCTAAAATTCAAGCGCGTTGTCGCATCTGTGGTACCGGGAAAAAGTCCACTTTCCTCACCACCGACACAGTGACTAGTAAGTCGACGGCCAAAAGGCCGCTATAATCTCTGTGACAGCTCACGGTGAGCTTGGGTGAGATGTCTCTGGGGGTGAACGGTGGGCTCTCAGTGCTCGCGCACGCTCTCAAAACCCGGTCTGGATGGTGCAGGCTCTTTCTTTCCGCCCAAGGTCCTCTGTGTGGCATCAAAAGTGCCCAAGTAAACCAACCGTGTGATATTAATCCCTCGTCTCTCTCTCGGAGACCCGCTACCACAAACAGCTCGAGGCACTCGCTCAGCACATGGCCTCTCCAAACACGCGAGACCCCCCACAACTCGCCCGCCTCGCGCTGCGCTGGTGACACAGACACACGCCTGCTCCCAGGCCAAGCACTGGCGCGGCGTGCACATCAACCCACCCACGGCACGCCAATCTGCTCGCGGCCCCCGCCCTTAGCGATCGTAGGCTTGAGGCACATCCCTTTGCCTTCGTCCGCCACATCTCCCCTGAACCTCGTCGTCCATAAATTTCTAAAGGGCTACCCGGGTCTGGACTCCCTGCGAAGAAGGCTTCGAGGTCTGAGGTCGCACTTCCTGCGTCTCGCTACCCTGTCATCAACTCCCGCCTGTCTGCGTTGCACGCGTTGACAGTCCCCCTACGCGCCCCCTCTACCCCCGTCCCCCAACGACACTACTCCTTGCCTTGACGTGGCCCCACATGCACTGGAACATCCACCCTGCCACACCTCCGCTCCCAGCCTCGCCTCTCGTGGCCGCACCCAGCGCAATGCCATTACAACCAGTACATAAGTGAACACTTGGCCTGACAAGCAGCAGGTGAGGCAGGTGAAGAGCCTCCGCGCCCCAACCCATCCTTGCCGATTTTGAAAAGCCACCACACTGCCGCTCTCAATCTTCGCCGGCGATGCAATGCGCGTCCACCTCGACGCCCTGTCGCGTGAAACTCGTATTTCTGGAACGATCGTGAGCACTCTGACACATCAGGTCCCACCAGCGTACGGAGGAGGAGAACTGGACACAGGATGCGGACACTGGAGCCTTTCTCTCCGCGAATCCACAAGGCCCTGACATTTTCCATCAATTTTATCGTCTTCATAGGCAGAGGAGTTTCTGGGTCCAGGGCTAAGGTGCAGGCGGCGCCTCAGCTTCTCAGGGTGCATCATCTGAAGGCAAGTCAGGGCGGTGTTGAAGCTGGCCGAGGAAGCCGGAGGAGGAAGGAGGATGAGAGGAGGTATTCCCTAGACAACCGACGTTTATCGATCGTCCCTGCTTTTGGAAAGATGGTCTGGCGCGAATTTGAGGTATGGAGGAGGAAGATGAGGAAGGCGATTCAATTTCGCTCAGCTGACCCCTCTCCCCGCACCCAGACGCGACTTGGGAAATTCAAAGGGCTCCATCTCTCACATGATGCTTGGATGCTCCCATTTCCTCCAACCAAGATCCTTCGAATTAGAGCGCCCACTCAATATGAACAACAGTTACTGGGTGGCCAACCCTCACACAGGAATCCCACAGCTCACACACAAACCACACACTGCTGCTCTTTCCCTTACACCACACCAACCCAAAATAGAAGTCAAAATGCGCAACCCAAAACAGAATAACACACCGTCCTCGATTAGCACCAACTGGACGACATCTTGTTGCGTCTGCTATCACGTTCTTTCAAATGTCACGGTGGACAACTCCGTCACGAGGTGACAGAAGTAAGTGCCAAGTAGCCGTAGCGGCAAGCAGCAGCGCATCAAGTGGCAGGAAGCCTTATGGTGACCTTATGGCAATCTGTATTGTACCACCCGATCTACCAATTCATGCATGCAGGCACGAATACAACACAACAGAGACCAGCATAATAAGATCAGTGGTGACACGGACGATGCTCTCTTCGTCAACACCATGTTTTTGTGATGGTTCCGGACCCAATAGACTTCTGGGTATGGCCAAAATTGACGAATGGGCCCGAGCTCGCCTCGCCAACGCCATAAGTTGTTGTTCCCTTCCCCAGGCAGCAAGCGTCATATCTGACGGACCCTTGCAGCACAGCTTGAGGATCCATTACACGACAGACCGCATCCGGCCTTTCACAACAACGATCAATCTGGTTCCGATCTCCTTTCACATCAGACTGACACTCAGGCATGGCATCTCTGATTGATGGTGTGGCTCCAGATTGCCGAGTGTCACCGATTAGTGTGCCGGTCCTACTTCACATTCTCTTCAAACAGAAATGGCCCCTCTTGAAAAAGTTTTTTAAATGATCATTTCTTTACGCATATTTTTATTCTCAGTTCCCCAACAGTTCATTAATGGTGGGTTTTGCGGTGTGGAGACTGTAAAAGACAGCAGGGTTTCCATGACAACATGGACCGTATAGATTTACTCACTTTATCTTAGAAGTTATTCTGCCATTGTCCAATGGTGTTGTGAGGTCATGTTGCTGTGAGATACAGCTATAAATTATGGAGTCCTTAGGAACACGAAATGTTTCTTCTCTACAGTGGGCATTTCTCCATCACAGCCACCATTGCTTAATACGGCTGAGAGTCAGTATTTATAAATTTTCTTGGGGTCCCATTTTTGCCTGTGAGATACAGGCAATAGATCGTGGTCCATCGGACCACAGCACAAGGTGGCTTTCTAAAGTGGCATTTTTTTTTTTTCATTTTTTTCTCCCTCACAATGTTTTATACAGTGGCTGAGAAAGTCATATTTTCATAATATTTTTGGGGTCATGTGTGCTGTTAGATTCAGCGCAACAATCATGGTCCTTTCGTGGAAAGAACATGTGGCTTTTAAGGTTGCAGTTCTCCCTCACCAATTTTTAACAGGGCTGTGAGTCATTGTTAATCATTTTTTGTGGTCATGGTGCAGGTGAGATACAGCTATAATCATTTAGGTCCTTTGGAACAGATATGTGGCTTGTAAGTGCATTTCCTCCCTCACAATTTTAACATTGGTCTGTGAAAGTCATTTTTAGTAATTTTATGGGTCATGTTGTTTGAAATGCATGCAATAGTGTCGAGGTCTATTATAAAAAAAATTTTTTCTTACAGACATAGTTCTTCTTCACAATATGTCAAAAGTGCTCCAATGGTCATGTATTTTACATTTTTGGGGCATTTTGCTGGTGTAAATGCAGGCGTGAGACTGACAGTTCCTATATCTAAAAAAATGTTGTTTTCTAACAGACATTTGTTCTTCACAATTGATCAAGAAGTGGCTCAAGGGTGATGGTTTTTGGTGGTGGTGATCTGGTCAGAAACAGTGAATAGGTAGGTACAATGTAGTAATGGACCACATATTGAAAAATGACTTGTTCTTTGAGCAAGATCTTTTACCATAGCTAAGCAATCCTTATTGGAGACAACCCGCACCTCTCCATACCATCAAAAAAAAAGAGAAATCAAGACATGGTGGGACTTCCTCCCAACATTTAAACAACTGCTCGCTTTTCCCACGAATCAACACTACTAAAAAACTTGCATGTACAAAATAGCTGAGTAAAAATATACTCTGAAATTGGTACAAGAGGAGAGGTACAGGAAGGACTTGACCAGATGTAGCGGTTATTCATAAGACATCCGGAGTATGGAGCACGGACAGAGAACAAAGAACACAGAGAGCAATATCCACCAGCACTTTGAGTAAAATGATAAAAAGAATGCCAATGAAAAATGGGCACCTAGGGTGGAACAGGAGCGTGTAGAGGGTACCACCAGTAATTTCGCAAGTGAAGCTCAATTGGTCCGCACTGCATTACGGGAGGGGTGCATAGCGCTTACCCAGGGTCTTGATCTGTTGTAAACTGAGGAAGGCTGAGGTCTTACCCCACACGTCAGCTTCCAGCACTCGATGCTTCAGTCCCGACGTTTTCATTGATGCGTTCATAAGTTCATTTTTACCGTGTTAAATAGATGACGGACCGCCAGACCCGGCTCCTCACACCCACCACCTACACCTCCCCGGTCCTGGCCGCTGAACCTGCGAGCTAATAGATGACAGTCTCGTAGCCTGGGCTCTCACCGGGCACCCACTGTCTGAACTCCGGCGCCTGGGCTGCTGAACCAGCGTGTTACTAAGATGACAGAGCTAGCCTGGCTCTCACTACGCCACCCACTAGTGAGAGTCTGGCCCTGGCATCTGGACCTCCGTGTTAACAGATGGCTTGAACAGCAGCACGGCGCTCAAGCATTAGGGCAATCAGGAGAGCTTCAAATTCTCTAACCAATCAGAAAGTTGAAAAAGGTGATTTTCTGTTGAGGATAAGTAGTGTCATAAAGGCTCCAATAGCGGCGGACACAAATTGGCACAATTTGAGCTTAAAATTTTTCTGGGCTGGAGTCACTAGGGTCGCATCATTTGATCTCCAGGGGAGTCAAGTCCCTAATCATCTGAATAAGTGAGTTGAGGAAAAATGGAAACCATTGAAAAGATTGCTGAATCAGTCTCATGAGCCAGGAGGGCAAATTTCTTTCTCAACTAAAAGTGTTTTGGGGATGATAGGACATATGTAATATACTTATAGGGAGGTTTGCGGATTGAAATAACACATCAACACGTTTAAAAAAATACCTTTAAAAAACTGCAGGGAGGGGGTGTATATTTTATGCATATCAACACTTGAAAAATAAACCCCCCCGCGAAAATGATAGATAAATGTAAAACTATAAATAAAAATTCCTCTAAATATAAATGTCGTGTAAACAGAATGTCAGTTACCAACACAAATACCTGAATGAACAGTCACTGAAAACAAAAAACATAGTGCCGACTTTTTGTGATCTGTGTGTCAAATAGGTTTAGGGTCATGCAGTGGCCCAAGGACAGATATATCAATGTCCATTCAAATAAAATGGCTGGTATGAAAAAAGACTCCTTTACCTTGCACTTTTTAAATCTGGGAGGTCATGCAGTTTGGGGCTCATACTGTGGCCAGGACAGGTATAAATCTATGGTCCTAGTTTCAAACCCCCCTTGGAAATGGTGGTTAAAAGACTCCTATTTCCCGGCACATTTTAAATATGTCGGGTCATGCAGGTCTTCTGGGCGGCTTCATCTGTTGCCCCAGTGACAGTTATACAGTCAAGTGTACCATGAAACTAAATGGGTGGTTCTCAACAGACTCATATTCCGACTTTTTAAATCTTGGGGATTTATGCAGGTTTGGGGCTCATGCTGTTGGCCCAAGACAGTGTCATAGTGCAAGTGTCCCAGTTTCAACGAAATTTTTTCAAAGACTCCTTTTTCCCTCCCCAGTCCCACACTTTGTACTCTGTGGGTCAACACAGGTTAATGGTCCTACTGTGGTACAGAACAGATATAGTCCAATGTCCAGTTCAACTAAAATGGTGGTTGAAGAAACCCTTTTTCCGGCACTTTTTACCTTGTCCAGACAGGTTAAATGGTCATACTTGTGTGTAACCAGAACAGATAATAGTACAATGTCTCAGTTCTCAACCCCTACAAATGGTGGTTTAAAGACTCCTTTTTTCCGGCACTTTTTACACCTGTGGGTCAGACAGGTTAATGGGTCATACTGTGACAGAATCGAGGTATAGTCCTCAATGTCCAGTATCAACTAAAATGGTGTGGTTGGAAAGACTCCTATTGCCGGCACGTTTTACTCTATGGGTCAGACAGTTTAAATGGGTCATATTCTGGCCGGTACATGGACAGATATAGTCAATGTGCCAGTTCCATTAAAATGGTGGTTGAAAGACTCCTTTTCGCGGCACTTTCTTTAAATATGGTGTTCATGCCAGGTTGTGGGGCTCATGCGCAATTCCAGGACAGATATTCAATATCTCATTCAAGTAGAATTGAGGGAGGTTAAATCAAATACGGTCGTTCTGGACTTTTGAATTTGTGGGTGAGGCAGGTTTATAGGTCATAGCTGTGGTACAAGACAGGATAGTGATAAGCGGGTCTGTGACTTTTTTTCTGTGGCTTTTATAACCTAAGTGTGTTGCTTAAGATGTAGCATGTATCCATTTGACTGTTGTGGATGTTAATTCCAGCTTCTCCAGCCCTGTTTGGGTGTAATAATGAAGGTGTTGTTCCTCTCCCATAGACTTTAATGGTGATCGGCGATAATCTATTATCGACTATCGGAAATCGTCTTGATAATTGCCAATATCGACTATCGACCCGATGACGATAGTCAACGTAATCGCTCATCACTAGTAAAGAGCAGTATCTCAGCCACCAGGTCCCTGGTGAGATTAATGACAATAATTGTTTTTTATTTTTTTTTGTTGTTGGTTTTTTCCCCCCCAAACATTTTCTATTTATAAAGGTGAAAAAAGGGTGTTATTTTTTTTATTTCGGGAGCAGGGAGATTAAATTTGGCACCATTTTTGTTTTAGTGAAGAGAACATAATTATTTCTGTTCATTGTCGCATCAGGGAGGTTAGGTAGTAACAATGATCTAGTGAATTGTGGTGTACTGCTAAAAGTAATTGACTATTGCTGCTGAATGTAGGGATGGTCAGAATTTATCTTATGAGTTGAGAGACAAATGCCCTAATGTTAGACTAAAGCTAGCATACAGACTTTACTACAAGAAAGATGTTGACTGGCTATGTTACAATAAGTGCAATGTGACCACTTACAGAGTATTTCATAGCTGGGAAATGCTGCTCTGTTCATACACTTACTGACTGCTTGATCACAGTGATGCAAGACCCCCATTCTAGAGATCAGAGATCCCAGTGATCAGTTATTTATTACCATTCCTGTGACTAGGTGCCAAATGTTAAGTTTAGGAATACCTCTTTAACCCCTTAACGACCGCGCACCGTCTTTTGATGGCGGCCGGTGCGGGTCGTTCGTCTGCAGCTGTAGACATCGGGGTTTGCGGCGCCCGGTGCCGCAGCTGCGCTGGGATCGGGGCTGAACTACACAGCCCTGATCCCAGAGCATGTCCTGCAGGCATTGGGGAGCGGAGGAAACCTCCGCAACCCGATGCTTTAACCCTTTGATTGCGGCGGTGCGTTACCGCAGCGCAATCAAAGGGATCCCCTGCTCTGTCGGGTGATCGGAACACCCGGTGTCCTGACAGAGCCTGGGGAACGGCTGCACAGTCAGCTCTGGGGACCTAGCGTGGCCCCAGAGTTGTCTGTGTATGAAGCCAGTGATTAGGACGCACTGTGTGCTGTCCTAATCACTGCCTGTGTCAGACTGACACAGATTAGCATGTATTAGCATATATGAATATGCTAATACATTACTAAGTGTAAAAAAAAATTTTTAAAAATGTTAAACAGTTCTCCCTTCA
Organism: Phyllomedusa bahiana; assembly: GCA_025379985.1. Taxonomy (NCBI): domain Eukaryota; kingdom Metazoa; phylum Chordata; class Amphibia; order Anura; family Hylidae; genus Phyllomedusa; species Phyllomedusa bahiana. The sequence goes on along the minus strand of JAODAL010034083.1, from coordinate 30,000 downwards.
TAGGAGTAAAAAAAAAAGTAAAAAAAAATAAAAAGTGTAAAAAAAAGAATAAAAAAATAAATAATAAAATAAAAATAAATATTTAATAAAAAATAATTGTACATAAATTACACGCACAAAAAAACCTACACATATTTGGTATCCACACGACCGTAATAACCTGTAGAATTAATCTAACAAGTTATTAAGTGTGAAATGTTAATGTGTGTAAAAAAAAAAATGAAAAAAAACAAAAAAAAATTTTTGGAAAAAAATAAAAAAAAAATACTGCAATTATTTATGTGTACTTAAACTATTCCCTTATAAAGTACAACTTGTTTTTGAATAAAACGAGGCCTCATCCAACTGCGTCATTGAAAAAATAAAAAAGTTACAAAATGTTTAAATGCAAGGAGGCCAAAACTAAAAAAATGTTCTGGTCATTAACTACTTTTCAGGCGTTCGGCTTAAGGGGTTAAGAAGCAGTCTCCTGCGTTCTATAATATAGGTTGGTGTACATCTCAGTAGAACCTACTGTAAAGGCCCGTTTACATGGCAGAGGACAAATACCGATCGGTTTATCCTGTCCTGTTTAGTGCCGTTACCACAGCTTTGATGAGCGGAGAAAAGCCCTCCCCCTTCTCATTGACATGCACATATTCTGTCCGAAAACCAGACGGAAGAATGTGCAAGCACAATGTTTTCGGGTGGCCAACGGTTTGAAAAACCGCCGGGCGGTAAACCCATGCAGTGGGGACTGCTTCATGGGTTTTCCATAGAAGTCCGTTGTGCTCGTTTGCGGCCTGTAATGTTGTACACTGAAAATTAAATGTATTTTAATTCATCATTAAACCATTTCTTAAATTGTGAAGTCCAGAATTCTTGTAGCTTAGAATACCACCCCCACCTCCCCCCTGTAGAGAATTTGAAGCATGGGCCTGCAGATCCTCATCCCAGCATTTTGACTGTTTAATTACTGAAATGTTTAGATAACATGGGCCCTATATGTTTATGGCTCAGGGTTGTATATGCAGCTGTCCCAGATACCTGATAACCTACGACCCCCCCACAATAAACCCCTTCATTGATCTGCTCCCCAGCAGAAGCGCAGTCCGTGATTGCCATCTTGTGGCACTAGTACGCAACAACCCTCATCAGACAATCAAGTGTCCTCCTACCTCATATTTCCAGCCAATAAAAGAGTAGGCAGATATGAGAGAGGAGGGGAAAACCTGGACAGGGGGGTTTGGCCCTATAAAGCACCAAGCCAGAGACTACTCTGTGTTCATAGCTTGGGGGTCAATCCTGGATTGAGCTGTGTCCCATTTTCCATCCTTCCCCCGGGACCTGATCTGAAACATCTGTAAGTGTGAATTCTTCTCTTTTTCTCCCTTTTTATTTTAATAACTGATCGATGTGTATGTCATAGTCCTTGTTATCATATTTTGTTTATGTAAGCACTGAAAATCATTTCAATATTAAAGTTAACCTTAATACGTAAGTTCTTGTTGTTGCACGGATCCATTTCCTTGAAGGAGTGTATTTTATTTTTGTAGCTGCTTTAGAGCAGTGATGTAAGCATTTTTTACGTGTTTGTTTTAGAATATCTGTTAGGAGTCAGATTCCTTCCCGCTGATTCCTTTTTGATTATTGAAGGAAGGTGGTGGCAGCGTGTATTTTTTGGGGGGGCTGGAACTGTCTTGTGGTGCGATTTATGCTTGATTCGCTACCTGAGTGAGAGGTGAGCGCAAGTGGATATAAATCTACCCCATTACAGTGGCCCCCAGTCATGTGCTGGTGAGTATGTACGTGACACGGTCAGTTTTTCAGACGGTCTGCAAAACCGCAAACCATCTGAAAAATCGTCCGCAAACCCGTGCCGTGGGGACATGCCCTAACAGGCCCTAATAAAAACCAAGTAGTCCATTAAAATAGAGTAGAGCACACACATTTAAATAAAGCCAACATAGTGCAGTCTTTTATTGTAAATGGTCATTTGTGAAGCTGTGGATGTATAATGTAGTGGACTACAGTCACTCTATTCACAGATTGAACATGACTCCTTTAAAGAAGTTTTTCAAATCATAGACATTTATCATTTATCTGCAGATGCTAAATGTCTTATCAGTAGGGATCACTAAAATGGTGGCTCTGAGTGTTTGTACCAAGCACTAGTCAAATATGGTTCGACAGTCAAAGTCAATTAAAGGGATTCTAATTAAAACAAGATACTAATGCATATTTTTCTTAGCCGATTTTAAGATTGTATATTTTTTTTAATTATGTTTTCTGTATTTGATTATGAGGACTGCCATCTTGCCTAATCTGCTTTTAATAGTATTTAGAGACATGCTTTACAGCAGCTACATGGGCGTAGGAGCATGTGAACAGGAGCTGAACCATTGCCTTCTATAACAGAGCTTTCAAGGCATGTTCTGTGACCTGGGAAGAAATCACTATGCCGAAAGGGGGAGAGTGGAAACTGTTAATGGTGGATCCTGGGTTATCTATACAAATTGGTGTTACCTTTCAGTGTAATCCTGCCTGTCCTGATTATGAGGAGATTGCTGAAAAGTTTTCTCTATAGAACAAGGAGTGTCAGACTATTATTAGGTCTAGCGGTCAAAGTGAAAAATGTAGGATTTCAGAATATTTTACAAAAATATTGAAAGTAATATGAACATTTAAAAAAAAAATTACACAATTTAAAAAAATTTGCTTAACATAAAAACATGTGATAAACAATAGACCGTTTTCTGATTACACATTCCATTTAGGCTATGTCTCCACGGCATAGCAAAACAATCGTATTTTCGGTGACTTTAGGATTCTAAAACCACCAAAAATATGATTGTTCAAGCAGCCCATAGACAATAATAGAAAAATCGACATGTAGTCTACACAGGTCATTTTTTCTCTGCTTGCACCAGCATCGGGGTATTATACAACATGTTGCATAATATACGCCAGTGCTATTTTCCATTGTCTTCCCATACAATCAATTGTATGGGCCGATGACAAAAAATTAGAACCAACTGCAGTTTTTGCGCAAGACGTGACGAAAACCGTAGTCAATTTCCGGCCTTTGTTTGTCCGATGCAGAGGGGATTTAGCCTTAGGGTGACAAAGATCGTTTAAGCAATGTACTTGGCTATCTTCATTGCTGCCATAGACTTTGAGCAGAGCATCAGTGCTTTGTTCAAACACTTGTGGCCCTGTCTTAGTGATAATGGGGGTCCCACCTGTGAGACTTACAGCTATCAGACATTTGTTATCTATCTTATGGCAAGGTAATAAAGTTCTAGCAGCTTCTTTAGCACACGCAGTTCCCGGGGGGCTATCCTATCCGCTCTCCCCACTGCTATACCTGACCTTCTCCTGTGGTTCGTCCACTTGGTCCAGGTTGTTGCTGACTGCCTGTTATCCTCTCAGGCCTCTTGCCACTCTTCTTAGACATGCTTCGGCCAGAAGCAAAGGTTCTGCCCCAGCTTCTCCTGGCTTGCTTGCTGAAGATCTATAACTATTTACAAGTTCTCTGATCTATCTGGCCTCCTCCTGGACCTTCCAGGGAAATCTGCCTCCCTTCATGAGAGATTCAGTGAGGGTGATGTTCACTGTTCACTCTCCAATGGCAGACCACACCGTGCAGCTTCAAGCCCCCTCTGCTGCAGCTAGTCCCCCTTCTGCTCCTCTGATCTAGCTCCCTGATTGGCTGGGACACTCCTGCTCTACAGGGACAGACTGACACTAACTATAACCAACTTTAATGTTAACCTAGCACTCACACAAGTTTCTAATATAGGGATATCTGGCTTAATGCTCCCTACACCTCCTTATACAAACACTTAACTCAAATGTATGTGACACTAAGAACAAGTGTCTGCACAGATACCTTACAGACAGACTTTTGCTTGGATCTGGGTAAATGGCTATTGTTACGGGTGTCCCTGCGACCCCCGTGTCGGGTCGCAGGCACACCCGCACCACCGCAGCTGCGGCCGGTGCCGCGGCCTGGTACTCGGGCTGCGGGCGCTCCGGCAGCTCTGAGTCCCACTTACCTTGCCACGCTCCTGTTTCTGTACAGGCAAATTTAAAGGGTCAGCGCGGCGGTGATTGGTCTCACTGGGCGCTGACCCTATTTAAGCTCTGTCCCTTCCTTAGCACCTTGCCGAATCAATAGTGCCCTGTGCCTAGAGAGGAAGCATTCCTGAGTATCTTGTTTGTCAACTGTGTACCGTACCTTCTGCCTCCGTCCCTCGACCCCAAACCATTGCCGCCTGTCCTGACCTTCTGCCTGTCCCCGACTACGAACCACTGCCGCCTGTCCTGACCTTCTGCCTGTCCCCGACTATGATCCTGCTTCACGACTCTGTACCGCGTAACACCTCGGCTGCCACCGCAAGCAAGTTACGTCAGGGGTAGCGACCTGGTAGCAATCTGCCGCTTTGCGGCGGGCTCTGGTGAAAACCGGACCTACTTAGACTCCACTCCCTGACGTGGCTTACACCATTGCTTGTGGTGGTCCAGCGAATCCACTACCACGTCCATTACAGCTATATTAACAAATATAACCAGGCAACACGACAAGCTGGGCATTTAATTCTAACAATGCCAAGAAGTCTATTGAAGCAACCTGTAGCAGTAGGACTTTTTTCTTTACAGTTCCTGAAACGTTATGCAAGCATTGTCTTACTAACTGCTGCAATTAATTATATTTTTTTTAAAGTCCGAAGAAATAATAATTATTCATTCTGAACATGATCCTCTACGAAGAATGCAAAAAAATTGAAAGGAAAGATTTGCACAAGCCAGATTCTTAGATCTACCACATTTCCAAAGAAGGAATATCAATCAAGGTGTACCACGGAACGAAACCCTGTCATAAGAGCCCTCTCAGAAAGATCTGGAGAAATAGTTAGCAATGGAGCTTTATACCAAGAGCATTGTACTAATCACTAAACTACTTCACTACATCCTTATTCCAGTTAAAAATGTATAAAGCAATCTTTTAGAAACAGTCTTCTGGCAGGTAACTAGGTCAAAAACTTTATTGGACACACATGTGAATAACTGTTTGCCAAGTTTTCTGTATGCTGTAAAAATCCAGGTACATTTGACTCAAAGGTGGCATTTATTTGGGTGGCATAAGCAGTTGACAAGTAAAAGCAATGAGTAAGAATTTTAAAATAATAGAAATAGAGCTGATTTCACCAAAAATGTAATACTAAGAAATAAAATAGGACATTTTACAGTTAAAGGGGATGTATTGCTTCCTTACTTCGGCTCTTTCACACTGCTCTGAGCTTCTCAACTCTGTGAATGCAGGGGCGTTTCTTCCCCTCCCAGCTGGATGACATCATCCCCCCTTCACTGCTGGCCTGAGACTCCCCCCCCATCCCCTCTGAGTCCACATATCACTGTGTCTCTCTCTATGCAGTCTTTTTTATAAGAGCTGTATACATACCACAGGCTGCATTCAATCTAATCTGAGCTCTGATCTCCTCTCACAGCTGGAGATGCATTACAGCTTTCTAAGAATGGCACAGATCTGCGTGTATGCAGGAGAGTTAGGCACAGGGTCAAAACTGTCATGTTTTCTCATTGTACAATCTGCTGAAGTCTGTTTCTGCTAGGTGTCGAGACAGAAAAATGCTACAGCCCCTAACTCTGAGTCATTCTGTACAGCCCGTGAATCCCAGGGGCTGTACAGAATGTAAATGAGCTCTCAGCTAGTGAAATGCAAGGAGGAGGGATTAGACCCACACTGGATATCAGTGTAAATAAAAACACAAGATAAGGGACACTGTGAGAACAAGGCAGCTTTGCTAATGACATCCAATTGCAAAGTTGCTTGTTTTCACTGTCCCCTTATTCTGAAGACCATTTAATGAAACGATAACACCCCTTTAAGTTCTCAATATATTATAGGCCAGTATTAAATTGCTGTTCCACAGAACCTGCTCACACTTCTTGGTCAGGCTGTGGGTGGTTCTACAGCAGTGATTGACATATAAACTTTGTTATTCCTAGCTGACCCTGCTAACAGAATGTTTTAAACAGTAAAGCAGAGGACTAAAAAGCTCTGAAGGGTTAAAATTTGTCAGTAACATACGGTATATAAACAAGCTTCTGAACTCCTGATAACAAGCAGCAGTCTTGTCACTGTTGGAGCGGAGAGAGGTAGTTGGTAACCTAGGGAAACTTCTGTACACATGCAGGAGATTAGAACTGTTGCGTGTCTGAAACCAAGCAAAATCAGAACAGCAATGTATTTGTTACTAATTTTTATCTACCTTTGCCTACATGTTTAAATATACTAATTGTAGGGAGAAATTCCCTTTTAGTTACATAGTTTGTAAGGCCGAAAAAAAAAAAGTCCATCCAGTTCACCCTATTGTCCTATAGTGTTGATCCAGAGGAAGGCAAAAACCCTCATGAGGTAGAAGCCAATTGTCCTAATTTTAGGGGGAAAATTCCTTCCCAACTCCAATCTGCCATTCAGAATAGATTCCTGGATCAACGACCCTTCCCTTCTCCAGAATCCTAGTAAATATAACTTGCTATATTATTACACTCTAGAAATACATTCAGACCATTTTTTAATTCTGTTGGTGAATTTACCATGACAAGTTCCTCTGGCAACTCACTGCTCCTATAGTAAAGAATCTCCTTCTATGTTTATATAGAAACTTTCTTTCCTCTAGATGTCGAGGACACCCCCTTGTTCTAGATATATTCCATGTGTGGTCTGAACAGTAACTTGTATAATGGGAGAATGATGTTCTCATCGTGTGCATCTATGCCCCTTTTAATACACCCCATAATCCTATTTGCCTTGGAAGCTGCTGCCTGGACTGGCTGCTACAATTAAGTTTAATGTCCACTAGGATTCTCAAGTCCTTCTCCATGTCACTTTTACCCAGCGTTTTTCCATTTAACAAGTAATCATGGAATGGATTTTCCCTTCCCATGTACATTTATAAACTTCTCTGCCCAGGCCTCCAACTTATCCAGATCCCTTTGTAATAGAAAAATCCTCTATTGTGTTGATTATATTACAGAGCTTAGTATCTTCTGCAAAGATTGATATTCTACTGTGCAATCCATGTGTAAGGTCATTAATTAATATATTGAAGAGAATAGGGACCAATACTGAACCCTGTGGTACCCCACTAGTAACAGGGCACCCTTTGTTTTCTATCACTAAGCCAGTAACTTTCCCACTTGCAAGCATTTTCCCCCAGTCCAAGCATTCTCATTTTACCTATCAAACTTTTATGTGGCACAGTATCAAATACTTTAAAAAAATCTAGATATATATATCCAATGCTTCACCCCAAACCAGTCTAGAACTAACCTCTTCATAGAAGCTGATGCGATTAGTTTGACATGACCACTCTTTCCTAAACCCATGCTGGAATGGCATTATAAATGTATTTTCAGTGAGATACTCCAGTATAGCATCTCTTATGAAACCTTCAAACATTTTACCTACAACTTACCGGACTACAGTTTCCAGTTTCCCTCTTTGACCCATTTTTTAATATTGGCATCATATTTGCTATTCGTCAATCCATTAGGACATACCCAGTTACTATACAGTCCATAAATATTAAGAATAGGGGCCTGTCTATCACATTACTTAAAGAGAACCTGTCACATAGTTTTTGCCCCCCAGGCTGAGTACAGCACAAGCAAGAGACAGACATGCTTTTTCCAGCGCTGTGTCCCTTTTTCTGTAAGATACTGTCGTTTTCGTGTATTTAATGCTCAAATCTGCAGTTTTCAGCAAGAAGAGTCATTCGAAGAGTCCTTCAGAGTGTCAGTTTTTTTCAAACCCTGCCCATATAAGGCTAGCCCCGCCCACCTCAACTGACAAACCTATTACTTTGAATAGGTAGAAACATGTGAATAACTGTCAGTGGGCGGAGCTAGCCTTTGGTGGGTGGAGCTAACACCTGCTCATGAATAAGATTTGAGGGGTAAATGCTCTAAAACTGCTGCATCTTACAGAATAAGGGGCACAGCGCTGGAAACAGCAGGTCTGACACTAGCTTGTGCTGTCCTCAGCAAAGGGGGCATAACCTATGTGACAGGTTCCCTTTAATTGTCTTAGGACACAGGGGTGTATACCATGAGGACCTGTTGATTTGTCTATTTAATCTTCTTAAGGATGATACTGTACTTCTTCCTGGGTTAGACAAGAAACAGTTATGGTGTTTACCCTCTGCTCATCAACAGGAATATAATTTTCCTTCGTAAATACGGTGGAGAAAAAATTGTTTAATAGATTTGCTTCCTCCTCATCACCCTCTACAATACCTTCCTTACTACTTTTCAAAGGGCCACCATTTTCAGTTTTAATCTTTTTACTTTTTACTATTTATATAGTTTAACAATATTTTGGGGTTAGTTTTATTCTCTTTGGCAAACTGGCTTTCTTTCTCCATCTTTGCTGTCTTTATCATTATTTTACATATTTTATATTTTCATGCATATCTTTTTAGTGCCTATTGACTACCCTCCTGTTTAAGGAGCTTAAATACCTTTTTGTTATTTATTGTCTTCTTTACATCTCTGTTGATCCACATTGATTTTCCCTGTTTCTAATCATTTTATTTCCATATTGTATGTACCTCTCACAGTGGGCGCTTAAGATGTTTTTAAAGATCTCCCATTTATTATCTGTTAGTCAATTCGATTTGGTGCCTCTCTAAGAGGATTAAAATTAGCCTTCCTGAAATTAAATGTTTTTGTGGCTCCTTGGCAAAATACTCTATTGAAGGATAAATGGAAATGTATTATATTGTGGTCACTATTTCCCAGTTTACATGAACCTTTGCTACCCTGTCAGATCTGTTAGTCAATATTAAGTCCAGAAAGGCCTTTCCTTTAGTTGCCTCCTGCACTAGTTGGGAGAGGTAACTATCTTTAGTTATTTACAAAAACCTGTTTTCTTTATGAGAGCCACATGTTTTATTTTCTTGGTTCATGTCTGGGTAGTTGAAGTCGCCCATAATAATAACTTTATTCTGATTAGCCACCCCATCTATTTGCCTGAGAAGTGCATCTTCCATGGGTTCTGTTATATTTGATGGCCTATAGCAGATCTTTAATATAATTTTATTATTGTTATTACCCCCATGTATATCTACCCGTAGTGACTCTACATGTTTATTTCCTGCATCTATATCTTGAAGTAACAGAAATGAAGTAGAAATTAGTTATATACAATGTATTAATATCTAGAAGCTATATCCTATTGTTGTGTCTCAGCGTTCATATATGTCTGTTGGGGTTTAAGGTAGTTAAACATGAATGTACCACAGTTATAACATTCATGATTTCATAAGAAGCTATCCAGCAAATAAAAATGATTCTTCAATGGGTCCAGGTTGGGTATAACAATTTAAAAAAAACTTATACTCACCAACATGTCCCCTGCCGATTCCGAACCCCAACTCTCCACTGATCCATTCCTCTACACTTCCACGTCCCAACATGCATGAGAGTATTGCACACCATTGTGAGTTAAAGGAGCATGAGTCACTCCTGTGTGGCGGGACTAGAACACACAAGTCAAGAGGAGGAAATCGCTAGGCAGAGCGGCAGCAGTGGGTGCCATATAGGTAAATATATTTTTTAAATATTTTTACCCACTCTGGTCCTACGAAAGATAACCCCTTTAAAGAGGACCTGTCCGAAATTAGCCTTGCTTAGCAGACACTAATACTATACACATATTCATTACCATTACTATTTATTACTGTTACTCAGAGGCACACACAGAAGCAACATATTCTGAATCGCTGTGTATAGGTTGTCATCAGTTATTGTGCCCCAATAGGGCATATCTCCAAACCACACTAACTGCATTAAGGTTTAGTGTCTTTCTTTGAAAAGGCTGTGGTGTTTTTCACAGACAAATTAGATTGTAAGCCCCATATTAACTATTACAACTTAAGTAATAAATTACCAATTTTTACTTGTTGTTTATTGAATCTCATAAAAAAGTAAATTGTTCAGTTTCCATAAGATCGGGAGGTGTTTTTAGTGAAAATGCCCCTCCACCTTATAATGAAGATGGAAAAGCTCAAGGATGGACAATACATCTATCAACATGCTGCCCCTGAAGTCAACTAACGCAGAGTTCTCATCCATAAAGGTAGTTTCACCTGTTGGTCCTCATTTACTTTCATAGTCCAAGGTTATGTTCACACAGATTATTTTGGCGCTCATCTCGCAGCGTATTTCACCATGTTCTGTGCATTATATGCGACAAAATGCACGCCGCAAATACGGTAATCCATAGCTCTTATAGAGAGCTATGCATTACGCGTCATCCCCCCCCACACGTACAATACACCAAAACACCCGGCATTTTGCGGCGTGTACCATACGTGCCACAATACACCGTGTGAACATACCCTTAAGGTAGTACCGCATAAACTTAGTCAGGCACTCCAAAATGCTCCAGATATATTATGCTGTTTAATAAATTTGGTGCGACTTTAGACTTGTTTAGCTTTTTTAGACCATGAGTTGGCCTACTTTATATAGCAGAATTTTGGCACATTTTTGGCACAGCATCTTGCAACATTAACACACCCTTTTCACAAAAAGCCACACATTCTTTTTACTAAGTCATGCCCCATATTTGAGAGGTTTTAAAAAATGTTTAAAATGTCCATAATGAGTGTGCCTGTGACACTTTGCAACATGCCAATTTTTGCCGCATTTTAAGACACTGGTGCAACCATAATAATAAATGAGGGCCATTGTGTTCCTGTCAAAAATGCTGCATTTTTAGCTGTGCTTTTTGAGTTTTTAGGTGCAGAAATTAGTTTTATCTAGCCAATAACGAAATATAAACTACACTACATATATTGATTTTTCTTCTAAGTGTATTTGGTTAATAGTAGTGTTTTTCCAAGCATGGTCCTAGGTATAGTTTTCTTCAGGCAGTTTGTGCTATCTCCTACATAGACTCCCATTTTATACAAACATGTGTTGATTTGTGTTTGTATGCACTTTTGTGGTGTTATTAAACATTACAAATCATATGATAGATTATATGATTTGTGATAGGAAAATGTACCAGAAAAGACTAACCTAAATTTATATATTCCTATACACATTAAAAAAAAAATGCAACAAAAACTACATGAAAAACCTAAGAAGTCAGAAAAAATAGCACATGCAGTTCTTGAGGTTTGATTTTTCACTTAAAAAGCACCATGAAAAATGTAAGTGTGAAGGAAGATTAAATGGTATGTTCCTGGTAAGTTCTACTGTACTGTATACTGAAGCCTTATACTTTGAATATACAAGATTCTTGGGTGTATAAACTATATTGAAGGGATCTGTTTCTTTTTCCAGTGGCAGCTCCACTCTTCTCTGTGCCAGTATTGCGGGCCCTATTTCAGAAGAAAAAAAAAAAATCAGACCCTTTTTTCTAGCCCTTTTATGTAGTTGAAATAGAATAACAAACTTTTTAGCACGGATCCTGGCTGTGATAATAATACGGTTTTTTTTTTCCACTTGATTTTTTGGACCTTATATTTCTTTAAATTGCTGTAAATTGCAATCTGTCTCCTTAATATGATCACTGGTGCAGTAGCTTACCCCGGCACCCAACTGTGCAGCTCGAGTCTCATCAACTGTGACTGCTCTGCCAGTCATTTTAGTCCTTCCTGCTCTCTTTGATGACTTCCTAATGCATCCACACTGGGTTTAGATGGCCAGTGCTAACCTGTTTCTTATCCAGTCAGGGAGCCCTGGTTGCTACTTAAAGGGAACCTGTCACATAGGTTGTGCCCCCCTTGCTGAGGGCAGCACAAGCCAGTGTCAGACCTGCTGTTCCCAGCACTGTGTCCCTTATTCTGTAAGATGCAGCAGTTTTAGAGCATTTACCCCTCAAATCTTATTCATGAGCAGGTGTTAACCCTGCCCACCAAAGGCTAGCCCCGCCCACTGACAGTTATTCACATGTTTCTACCTATTCAAAGTAATAGGTTTATCAGTTGAGGTGGGCGGGGCTAGCCTCCGATTGGCCAGGTTTGAAAAAAACTGACTCTCTGAAGGACTCTTCGAATGACTCTTCTGGCTGAAAACTGCAGATTTGAGCATTAAATACACGAAAACTACAGCATCTTACAAAATAAGGGACAGCGCTGGAAACAGCAAGTCTGACACTAGCTTGTTCTGTCCTCAGCAAGGGGGGCGTAATCTATGTGACAGGTTCCCTTTAAAGGGAAACTTCTCTTATTGCAGTGCTTAGTTTTTGTTATTGCTCCTCACATTGTACAGTATACTTGTGAATTGACTTCTGGTATCTGACTTTTGGCTTGATTTCTGACCTTGTTCCTGCCTGCTGCCTGCCATGACCTTTGGATCACAACCTCACAAGAACTCTGTTTGCTTTGACATGTGGACTGTCTGACCTCTTACCTACTGCCTTGATACTGTGCCTGTATGTTAGCTGTCAGGGGACCATATGGAGGGTGGCAACCTGGGAGTCCCCTGCATTAAAGGGGTTTTGCAATAAAGTAAAATTGACGTGAGAAGCTTGCAAATGAAATAGCAAACATTTTCACCATTCATTATTGTTAAGAATTCTGCACTGTTTTTGTTTCAGCTGCTCCTTTAGTGATCCATTGTTTACAGCTCATCTCCAGGGGGTACGACCAGCGCTGATAGCTCCTCAGTCCTGGTCCGACATGCTCAGACATCACCTCTGCTCTCAGGCAGTGTTCAAACCCCAGGAGCTGTCACTTTACTCCCATCCTCTATACTCCTTAGTACTCAGTCAAACAGTGCAAATAAATTAAAAAAAAAACTCAATCAGGTTTGTGCATTGATAAAGAGAAAAAAACACAGGTTTGGTTCCTGCAGGGATTTGAACTTAGACCCTTGTGCCTGGAGGCAAAAGCTTTACTTCTCAGCTACTCACAATGCTTTTCATAAACAGACCTTTCTTTGACTACAGAAAGGAATGGTAATGTCATCCTGCTGAGTCACATGATATGCAATTCAAACAAATCACACACGCCCCCTTCTGAGCACACAGAGCTGAAGAGCTGGATGCAGGAGGTATGAAATGAGATTGTGGAAAAACCCCTTTAAGGTCTAAATACCTATAAAGGGGTTAAATAGTGAAAAACAGGGAGCTCCTTAGACTCCACAAATCTCTGTGTTTCACACTAAAACCTGAATGTGACTCAGAGGATCCACTGCTCATCTCCAGTGAGTCATGAGATTTTTGCACTGTAATGAAAATGCATTTACATAAACTATTGCAAAGATGAAAGAAATTATCAAAATCAACGAATCAGTGCATTTGTTAAGTTTTAGCTCCAAGTAAGAAAACATTGACCTGAATGGCCGCTAGGGGCTATTTTTGTTTGCATTGGTCGTCATATATAAGCCGCAATAAGCTTGTGATGTTCTACATGTTACAATAGAGAAACTAGTACAGAATGTTCAGAACATGTATTTTCCACTTAAATGATGTTCCATGAATTTTCATTTTCCTGTGTCGGATTTAATCCGCATTATCTAGCAAGTGCTCCTCCAAATCTGTTGCTTTATCTTCCTGCAGGTGACATCATCCACGGTTCTGCCTCCCACAATCTAGCTCTGTAACATTAGACAAGAAGCAACACATCTCATAAACTTCAGTCAGGCACTAACCCTTCATACCTCAACCCTCAGTCCCCTGATCTCATGCAGTGCAGGAAATCTGTTTATTTAATGCAGCAAAACTAATTGCTTGAAGAAGCCAACATTTCACTGAAATGATAGAAAAGGTCAGAGTAATAGAAATAAGATATACTTTTTGGGCACCATTTCAAATTATTTAACTTGTGAAATTTGCAGCTAGCTTGAATAACATGGCCTTGCACTGACAATATGAAATATGACCTAGATTTCTAACATTAGGAAAAAAGATAATACATTGAACTCATTTGTAATTGCAAAATTATACAAGACATTGTGCTAAATAGAAGAGACAAGGTGATGCTGCCAAGAAATCACTTTATCAATATGAATCTATCATTCTCAATCAGAGCTACTTTAGGAACATTATCTATATTGCATTGTATATTATTGTATTGCATATTATTATTGTACATATATTATTGTACATTATCTATATTGCATTGTACATAAATTGCATATAAATTCCATATCAACGACACACGACCACCGAGACCAGTGATTGGCTGCAGTGTCAAGTGATCGATGAACATGTTATCATAGACAGGATGGTACTATGTTAGGGACTGAGGTCAATTAACTTTATTTTTGTAACCCCTTACTGCCGCAGCCAGTTTTGACCTCCCTGACAGAGCCCCATTTTTTAAATCTGACGTGTGGCATTTTATGCGAGAATAACTTTTTGATACTTTTATCTATCCATGTCATTCAGAGATTGTTTTCTTGTGACACATTTTGCTTTAAGTTAGTAATAAAGTTTGATCTATAAAATTCTTATTTATGTGTGAAAAAATCAAAATATTCTGAACATTTTGAGAAATTTGCCATTTTCAAAGATCAAAAATGTCTGCGTGTCTTTTGTCTTAGACAAATATTTATTTCACATAAAATAGTTTACAACTAGCATCTATCATATCTCTACTGTAGGTTTGCATCATTCTTTAAATGTCATTTTATTTTTATACGACATTAAGGGGCTTTGAAATTTTGCAGCAATTTTTCACACTTTCAAGAAAATTTGCAATATAGTCCAGTTCTGTCATGGCTTTGAGGGACCTGCATGTTAGATAGCACCATGAATGAATCCATGTAAGAAACTACACACCTTAAAGTATTTAAAACAGCATCTGGAAAGTTCATTAACATATAAGGTGTTTCATATAAATTAAAGCACAGTGGATGTTAAATTTCAAAATTACACTTTTTTGCAGATTTTCAATTTTATCCATTATTCACTGGAACACGGTAGATGTAACCAGTGAAATGCAACTCAACATTGATTACCCCAATTCTGTCGGTTTTAGAGATATCCTATATGTGGCCCTACTGCGCTATTTGGGTCAACCACAAGCTTCAGAATAGGAGGAGCATGTGCTGGACTATCGGGTCTCATTTTTATTATGATTTTATTTAGGCACCGGTTTGCGGGCACCCTAAGCTGCTATAACTTAATAAATACTCCTAAAAAGACCCAAAATTGAAAACTACACCCCTTAAGAAATATATCCAGGGTTGTAGTGAGAATATCAACCCCACAGGTCTGTAGAAAAATGTTTAGCGTTACGCTGTGAAAATGAAAAAACTTTTTTTTTCCAACAATCTTCAATTTTTAGCTGAAAATGTTTAATTTTTATAAGAAATCCTGGGGGAAAAAAAAAAACCACCCCAAAATTTGTTACGCAATTGCTTTTAAGTTCGGCAATACCCTTCATGTGGGTGTAAACTGCTGTTTGGATTCATGGCAGGATTCATATAAATGACATGCTAGCTTTACTCAGAAGGTCTATACAATGACAGAAATACCCAAATTGTATATTTTTTTTATGTTTTACTGCTTTTACACAATAAAAATACTTTTATTCAACAGGGAAAACACGTTTTTGCATCGCCGCAGTCTGAGAGCCATAACTTTTTTTATTTTTCTGTGTTTGGAATTGTGCAGTGGCTTGTTTTTTGCAAGATGACATTTTTGGAGGGACAAGACGTTTTGATCACTTTTAAATTCGATTTTTGGAAGGCTGGGTGAAGAAAATACTGCAATCCTAGTAAGTTTTTTTGTTTTTATTTTTAACAGTGCTCACCATGCAGTATAAGTGACAAGTTCATTTACTCTGTGGGTCCATAAGATTATTGCAAGACCCAATTTATATAGTTATTTTTATGTTAAAGTGCTTTAAAAAGTGTTTTGATTTTGTAAAACAATATTTATGCATCCCTATAGTCTGATAGCCATAACTTTTTTTAATTTTCCTTACACAGGACGAACTAACTTTTTTTGGCACCACTTTGGCGATTTACAACCTTTTGATCTATGACTGTTTTTTGAGGTTTTTTTATGGCTTTCATTGTGTGGACTAAATAATATGACAGATTTATAGGGTAGGTTGTGACACATGCAGTGATACCAAATATACGTACTTGTATGAACGGGCTTTACGCCTGTTTTCAGGCGTATCCTGCGCCTCACCGGTCCGAATCCTCTGTCAGACGCAGGGATGCGATGTTAGGTGCAGCGTTCGCCACTTTCAGCTGCGCCTCACATGAAGGGGTGTGCAATGGGCGCGGTGTAGGCGTTCCGGGGCGGGACGCGGCGCGCTCGAAAACTCCGAGGCATGTAAAATCGCGAGTCGGCAAAGTGCAGCGCAATGCAGCGCTCGGCAGCTCCGACAGGCAGACCTAGTTGATTCTGGTCTAAATGCTCCGGCGGAGGCGAAGTGAAGCGAGAACAGAACATGAGAGGAAGCATAGAAGATCGCAAAAGAAATCTCGGCGCTCAGCTCCGTGCGGCATGGAGTATGATTCCGAAAAAATCGCCTTTATAAAGGCGTAAAACATTATCATAAAAATAGCTCAAACCTCAAAAATAAAAAATACATTAAAAAAAAAAATCACTTTCCAAAAATCTAGAATGGCGCAATATCAGGAATTAGGATCTTGGAAATTGCTGGGAAATACAGTAATTCAAATTCTGTAAGCTATTCTTATTGGTCAGCATTAACCAGCCAATCAGAATAGGAGCGATAGTGACCCATTAAAACCTATGGAGAATATTGACCAATCAAAATCAAAGACGGGACAGTTCAAAATACAGTGAAAAGGCAGAAAAGAGCTGATTGGTTGAGCTAGTGGGGGCTTGGCTATCCTGGCCAATCAGAATAGGAGCGACAGGGTCCCAGGGACCCAGGGACTTTACATGGTATGTATGAGCACGCTCCGGCGCCGACATAAATTTCACCGGTAAACTGGCGGAAAGGTGCACTCCGACGTGGCGAGAATCATACATGTCGCCCTTTATTTATATTTGTACTGCTGTGTACTGCTCTCCATGGTAACTGTCACTCACTAGATCTGGTCATGTCCACAGGCCATGGCTGGGCATAGTAACATCACAGACAGTCCGGAAGCCTTTGTTAGGCTTCCCAGCTGTCAGGAAAGCCATTGGCAGCTGTAATCATGATGTGGATGCTCCATTGGAGACAGAGGGAGCTTACCCCTGTGCCTGTCCTTTAGCTGGCGGATCACAATTGATCACGAAAGCTAAGGTGTTAATCATCCACGGTTGTAGTTGGTCCCGTGCTGCCATCGTGCATGAGCGCCCGCACGATGTCCAGGACAGCCATTTGTGGGAAGTCAATACCAAAGGATGAACAAAGATGGTGGCTTTACCACTTCCTGCTTAGGGCAGAAAGTAGTAAAATGAAAAACATGGCAGTGATGGAAGCCTTCACAAGGCTTCCAGCCACCATGTAAATCGATGGGGGCCACACGACCTCACCGCAGGGGCCCCAATTGGAGTGAGCTACCTCCATTTCATGATGTCACCGGCAGGTGTCAGCTGCAATCAGCAGCAGGCACCTGCCCCGTGCGGCATGATCCCGCTACAAAGCCCCTTACCAACACTGAGACGTAAGTTTATGTCCAGTGTCGTTGAGGGGTTAATCAGTCCCTTCTCTACCTGGATTCTTATCTGTAGTCAGAAATAGCTGATGGAATAGTCTTGCAGAGGAAAGGTTGTTCTTGTCTCAGCTAAGGTTACAGCTGCCTATAAAAGTTTATGCAGATGGGAGGTTGAGGAAATAAAAGTAGGAGACTCTCACACAGCAGTAAGCAGCAGCAGGGAGGACATTAGACAGCTGTCAGAAGCAGTGTGAACATAGCCTAAGGGCCACATGTATGAAAACTGTCTAGGTCTAAAACTCACTTTGTTGCCCATAGCAAACAATCAGAGCACCCTTCTAATTTCTCCAGAGGACTATATGAAATGAAGGGGCGCTCTGATTGGTTGCTATGAGAAACAAACTGAATTTTAGACCTAGACAGTTTTCATCCATGTGGTCCTAATACTTCAGGGCCCTAAATCTGGGGCACCATCGTTGCAGTACTGGCAGTACTCCTGTCAGGGGTCCTATCTGATATGGTTCAAGATAGAAACTGGTAATGGGTGGTGGCCCAGATACTTCAGCTGTATAGGTTAAAAAAATTACTTATGGCAACCCTGCCCCAAAAACTTTTTCAAAAGACAAACTTTTTGGGAACCGACTTTAGAACAAATCATCAGATATATTAAACCCTACATGTGCAAAGATTATTTAAAATTGGCTATGCACATGTCCTGTATATATAGAGGGTGGACTCTCAGAATCATTTCCTCTGGTGGTCCCTGAAAATAATTTCCTCTAGTGGGCCTAAGGAACTTCAGTCTGACATAGATCACCTTATATACATGTAATTTTGTAATAACACATCATTTTCGATAGGAAACCCAATCTTATTTTTATAAGATGTAATAATTGCTATAATGATTTAATGGCTTTTTGCCCATAGTTCTCCTAGACTCACCTTTGAAAAAATGCTTGTTCACAGACTATAGTACTATTGGCAAGTGTCCAGTCATCTGGTACCCATCCTGACTCTAATGAGAGGTTACATACTAATGTTATTAGAGTAAAAATTTAATGTGTAATTTCTCTGAGATGTCCTGTTGAATATCATGTAAGATAAGTGATTTGCTAATGGTTTTTGTGTTAGACCTTACAAATCCAACTGCTTCCTTTCCCCTAGTTTGTTACTAGGAAATTTAAGCATCTAGAATTGCTCTAGCTAGAAAAACAGTTATATATAAGGTACAAAAAAGGCAAACTAGTAAAAAAAAAATAGGTAATGCAATCATAGTGATTGACCATAAGCAATTTATGGTAAGTTGTCTAATGATGTTAGAGAAAAAATTTCATGTGTAATTTCCCTGAGATACCCGGTTGAATATTATCTAAAATAAGTGATTTGCTAATGGTTTTCTTGTTAAAGCTTACATAACCAAATGCTTGCTTTTTCCTGATTGAATTGCCCTTTGATCACATTGACATACTGATAGTTCAGAGTCCAGAAACAGACACTGCCGGCAGACAGGTTTGCTGGATTGGTATATTTGAAGGGCTATAAGGAAAAATGCCATGAGGCTTGAACCAGTTAGGGCTTCAGCTGCTGCAGTCCATACTTATATTCTTTCACCTGAAATCTTTCTGATTTAATAAGTCTTATTTCAGAAAAAGAAGGAGGCTCCACCCAAAGTTTTGTTTACTGGCCTTCACAGACTTTCATTTGGCCCTGCATTAAGGTTGCAAATAGAAAAGGGTGGGCCCCAAAGCAAACTCCTTAAAGCAAATACATATTTTCCTGCCAAGTCACATTAAAAAAATAATACAATTAGGACATCAGTTAACTTACTCTTATAGGTTTTGAAATAGCATATAAATAATTAGGCACTCATGTGTTATGTAACCTTAGACCAAACTCATAAGCATTTTTAGACTCATAGGGCGGTATGTATGAATGGGGCTGCGGCAGAAGACTGGCGCATTTTCAGCCCGACATTAAACGCAGCCCTGTTCGCATTAATGTAAGGCCTCTCGTACACCAATATCAGGCGCATTACAGAGCGCAAGCGGCACTTTGTAATGCGCCTGATTTCGGGGGCGTGCGGAAGCTGGGGCGCACTAGAACTGCATGAAGCTATAGATTTATAGCTTCGCTACGACAATTCTAGATGCATTACTGCTGGAACATGTATACGACTTTCAAAGTGAAATATCGTCAGAAATATCGTCTAGCGCTAGAATGCGCCTGATTTATGACCCGCTGTAGAATGGATTCATAAATCAGGTTCATTCTATGCTATTATAATGCGCATGAAATTTGGCATGAAAATTGCGCATCAAATTTGGGGTTTAAATGCCAAATTTCATATATGCCGCCCATAATTTCCTATAGACCAGATCCTTAAACTCATTTAGTCTCTAGAGCATATCACTAAATTCATGTGTGAAACTCCTGACATAGGCCCGTGTCAGAATGCTGTATGCACTTCTGCACACAAAGTCCTAATGCTGGCTGGCATCAGGATATTGTATGCCAGATTGGGCTCCGCATAGAACATCCTAAGACAAGCCGGTATCAGGACGTTTTGTGCACGGTGGGCTGGGGAGTTGTTAGGTTCTTTAACTCCTTAACGACCACCCACCGACTTTAGACGGCGGCCGGTGCAGGTCGTTCGTCTGCAGCGATGTCTTTAGACGTCGCTGCAGACACTGGAGTTTGCGGCGCCCGGCGCCGCAATTGCGCTGGGATCGGGGCTGTACTACACAGCCCCGATCCCAGAGCATCCCCTGCGAGCATCGGGCAGCAGCGGAAACCTCCGCAACCTGGTGCGTTAACCCTTTGATTGCGGCGGTGCGTTACCGCAGCGCAATAAAAGGGTTTCCCCTGCTCTGTCGGGTGATCGGAACACCCGCTCACCCGATAGAGCTCAGGGAATGGCTGCACAGTCAGCCCTGGGGACCTAGAAGGGCCCCAGAGCTGTCTGTGTACTAAGCCAGTGACTAGGACGCACTTTGTGCTGTCCTAATCACTGCCTGTGTCAGACTGACACAGATTAGAATGTATTAGCATATATGAATATGCTAATACATTACCAAGTGTAAAAAAAAAATGTAAAAAAATGTTAAACAGTTCTCCCTTCATGGGAGTAAAAAAAAAAAAGTAAAAAAACACATAAAAACTGTAAAAAAAAGTGTAAAAAAATAAATAATAAAATAAAAATAAATATTTAATAAAAAATAATTGTGCATAAATTACACGCACAAAAAAACCTACACATATTTGGTATTCACACGACCATAATAACCTGTAGAATTAATCTAACAAGTTATTACGTGAATGGTGTAAAAAAAATAATAAAAAAACAAAAAATTCTTTTTTTAAAAAATAGAAAAAAAATACTGCAATTATTTATAAGTGAACTTAAACGATTCCCCCATAAAGTACAACTTGTCTTGAATAAAACGAGGCCTCATACAACTGCGTCACTGAAAAAATAAAAAAGTTACAACTGTTGAAAAGCAAAGGAGGCAAAAACTAAAAAAAATGTTCTGGTCATTAACTACTTTTCAGGCGTTCGGCTTAAGGGGTTAAAGGGAACCTGTCTGGTGGTTTATGCTACCCTCTCTTAGAGAAGGATATGATAGAGGGAGAGGAGCTGAGCTCTGGGATATATAGGTTTATGTGATTTGGAGCAGGATTTTTGAGTAAAAAGGACAGAAAATCCTGACTGGACGCCTTAAAGGGAACCTGTCACATAGGTTATGCCCCCCTTGCTGAGGGCCGCACAAGCTAGTGTCAGACCTGCTGTTCCCAGCACTGTGCCCCTTATTCTGTAAGATGCAGCAGTTTTAGAGCATTTACCCCTTAAATCTTATTCATGAGCAGGTGTTAGCTCCACCCACCATAGGCTAGCTCCGCCCACTGACAGTTAGTCACATGTATCTACCTATTCAAAGTAATAGGGTTGTCAGTTGAGGTGGGCGGGGCTAGCCTCCGATTGGCCGGGTTTGAAAAAAAACTGGCACTCTAAAGGACTCTTTGAATGACTTTTCTGGCTGAAAACTGCAGATTTTAGCATTAAATACACGAAAACTACAGCATCTTACAGAATAAGGAACACAATGCTGGAAACAGCTTGTCTGACACTACCTTGTTCTGTCCTCAGCAAGGGGGACAAAAACTATGTGACAGGTTCTCTTTAAGAGACAATAGCAGTCCTGCTTACCTCACCCACATACAGTGATTGATAGCTTTCACTGTTTTGGTATGTATACAGAGCTAACCGTCAATTAATGTATATGGGCAGGGTAAGCAGTACTTTCAGTTTTACTTTCACAGATTTTCTCTGCTTTTTAGTAAGAAATCCTGCTCCAAATCATATAAACCTTCTGTATATTTAACAGAGTTCAGCTTCCCTCCCTCTATCATATCCTGCTGTCAGATAGTGCAGCATAAGTCTCTGGACAGGTTCCCTTCTAAAATAAGGGGAACAAGATCAAAAACATATGTTTTGCTCCCCCAACAAAAGAAGGAAAAATCTTGGAATAATGGAAATCACAAGATCAATACAAATATTCATAATATGCAAATGATAAATAAAGATGGAAACAACATATTCAAAACATTTTATATTATATCAAATATGAGTTCCAGGTACAGAAATACGCACATTTACATGCCTTGGTATGCTATCAGTAAGATTATGAATGGTTTTCTATGAAATATTATGCCACACTGAATGTACCTGGGCACACAAATAATCAAGATTAGCTTTTGGCTACTCCCTTTGCAATCATAGATGAAGAACGTCAAAGACATACTTGATGGAAGAAAAGTCCAAAGGTTCTGCAGGCCATAGTAGCACTTTTAGGTCACGCAGGCTGCTCACAGTAGCATAAGCAACACACAGCCTGATATTGTCCTGATGAAAAACATCTTCTTGGACACTTTGGAGAATGAGCAATACCATTGGCTCCACAACCAAATCGATGTTAGGCCAAGCGGTTAGTGTAACTGAAATGAAGAATTGAAGGGTCCACTACAGTACATTATCCCACATTGCATCATAATTCCAGACATTCCCTTTAGAAGGTATTTTCATGGTTGTGTCTAAGACAAAAACTGTACTAATCACTGTTGTCACTGATCACTTATCACTAATGTCGGGCAAATGTCTTCTGATGGTTAATGGCGACTCTAATTGCCGCCCTATGCTTGCGGTGTGACATCGAATTTCACTTGCAGTAGAATGATGAGATTCTCCTTGGTTACAAAGTGAAAGTAAAACCTGTGCCACTGTAATACTGAGGGAAATCCTCTGGATTGCTAATGACATGTATTTAAGAAAAGTCTTTTAATTTCCTCTACTATCAATTTTTGTGTGTTTGTGTGGAGGTGATAGTTGCTCTTTAAGGATTCTATACAGTTTGTGACAAAGTGGCAGTAACTGCCATGTTGCCAAACAGGAAACATCAAACAATCACACACCACTTGATCTAATATTTTTTATAACTGTATATTTTAATTAGGAAGAGATTTTGAGTAAAAACATTGAAGCCTCATAACAATTGGCAAAATGTGAGTCAAACATAGAAGGAACAATTCACAAAGAGGAACACTTCCTGGGAAAGTGAGGTAGAGCCGCATTACGGTATCAAAATTTCCTAGCAATTACTACAAAGCAATATTACATCCCAAGATCGGCAATCGTCACGGATTTACAGTTGTCAGGAAGGTCTGACTTTAATATACATGACAAAGACAAGGGTACAAGAGGGAGAGAGGGAGAGACAAACGAGGAGCATGTGAGGGGGAAGGAGAGGGGAAAAGGGAGAGAAGGTCTGGTGCAGCCAACAATTTTCCATTTATAGAGCTTGGGTCACAGTGTAAATATCCCATACCGACCAAGAGATCCGACCTGTTGTTTAAGGTTGCTGACAGATACTCCATTCGCCTCACCTCCCTGATCCGCTGGTAAAGGTCCGAGATCGAGGGAGGAAGAGTCTGTTTCCACAACCCCGAAATCAGACACCTGGCAGCTGTGAGGACATGTCTCATCAGTACTCTTTTGGGTTTGGACAGACTCTTTCACCGGCCATTAAGCAAGTAGGTGAGGGGGCCCCAAGGGTATCCGCGCACCTAGTAGATTGGCAAGGAAGTCCCGCACTTGGGCCCAAAACACACCAAGTATCGGACAGTCCCAAAAAAATATGTGGGAGCGAGGCCCGTTGTGCTGACCACAGTGAGCATAGGTCTGAAATCTGCGGGATCCATTTGTGGAAGAGATCCGGTACCAAAACAGCAAAATTTTATATAGATTCTCCTTATGGGTGATGCAGGTGGAGGACTTCACCGCCGCCCCCCAAACAGCCTGCCAGGTTGAATAGGGGAAATCCCTGCCCAAATATGACTCCCATCTTGTCATATACTTGTGGCGCACTTCTCTGTCCGGGACCGGGTTTTGTAGGATTGCGTAGATTGCAGAGATGAGCCCCTTAGTGGTCACTCCAGCCTTGCACTTTCATTCGAATTGAGTGGGGGAAGACAAAACTATTAGTTTCCGTAGATAGAAGAGAGGAGGTGAGTAATTTGGGTGATAGTGAAAATTTGAACTCACAGGGAGGTCGTATTTAGCTTGGAGGGTAGGGAAGGGGTTTCAATTCCTTGTCCTGCCCTTTAATATAGGGATCTGAATAGATAATGCCCCAGCCATGGTCGTGCGAAATACCCCGACGAGCTCCCCGGCAGGAGTGGGTTACACGGGAAAGGAGGTCATCGGCGAGGCCTTGGAGGCAAGTGGGTAACCTTGATTGGCAGAAATTTTCAAGTTTGTAATGTGAATCTTGATGGGGCCTAATGATGACCTTTTCTCTGGAAGTGGGCGGGAGTGCCATAGAAAGGCATTAGGGTGTTATGGGGGCTAGCCTTTAGTTTTTCCACTTCTTCCCATTTCTAAAGGGTCTCAGTGCATCCTCAGGCAGGTATACGTCTTGGGTGGGTAGGAGATGTAGAGCAAGATGTTAGGGACTGCCAAGTCTCCCCTTGTTTGTAGTCATTAGCACTTCCTTCGTTTATCGGTGGCGCCCCTGTGCCCATATAAATTTCCCATATAGCGGATTGTAGTGATTTCAATTCTTTCAGGGGACCTCCACTGGAAGGGTCTCAAACAGATACAAAAAGTTTAGGCAAGATGCTCCTCTTGACCGAATTAATTCTGCCAAAGAATGATATCGGCAGTGAGTTCCATTTCAGTAGCAGACCCTTTAGTTCCCTAAAAAGTGGGGGGAAATTGTTTTGTATAGTTTTCTCATATCTATTTGTAATTTGGATTCCCAAGTATTTAAGCGAGTGTTCCTTCCATTTATATGAGAAGTTATTTTTGAGGGAGTCAGCTATTTCGGGCGGTATGTTTATGGGAAGGGCCTCCAATTTGGTGGCGTTGATTTTAGATCCTGACAATTTTCCAAACGTGTTTAGAGGGAGTGAAGAGTGGGCAGAGTAGTGTGTGGTGCAGTCAGAGTCAAGAGGATGTCGTCCGCAAACAGGGAGAGCTTAAACTCCCTACCCTCTAACCCTAATTCCTTTATGTCGGGTTTTAGCCCTGATTGCGGCTGCGAGAGGTTTCTATACATAGAGCAAAGAGGAGGGGGGACAAAGGGCAGCCTGTCGCGTGCCGTTCTGTATTCGGAACCTCTCGGAGGGGCAAAAGGTAGCTTGATGGATGCCCGGCGGGGAGGTGTAAAGCCTTTAATTGCGGTTAAAAAAGCCCCCGGAAAAGCCCAGCCGAGGACAAGGTCTCAAACAAGAAGGGCCAGCTAGCCTGTAAAGACCTTTTCCGGATCAAGGTGAGGATTAGGACCTGCTGGGGTTTTGCGAGTTGGCAACCTCTATCAGGTCGATGGTCCGTTTGTGTTGTCCCCTCCCTGCCTAGATGGAACAAACCATACCTTATCTCTATCGATGAACTGGGGGAGCCAGTGATTTAGTCTATTGGCTAAAATTTTGGTGTCAATTTTTAGGTCCGAATTGAGAAGTGCAATAGGGTGGTAATTGGCGCTGTCCGCTGGGTCTCTTCCGGGCTTGTGGATGAGGGTGATGTGGGAGAGGGTCATCGACTCTGGGAGAGGGAAACCCCTCAGGAAGGAATTAAATAACTATAGCATATGTGGGACCAAAGTGTCTGAGTACACCTTATAATATAGATATTGGAGGCCATCCGGTCCTGGGGCCTTTCCCGAGGGGAGCTATTTGAGGACATCTATAATTTCCTCTGGTTCGATAGGGGCATTAAGGGTGGCATGTGCTTCAGGTGAGAGTGAGGTGAGGGGACACACCTGCAAGAAATCCCTGATTTGCCTCTGGGCCTTGTGTTCATTTTGCGGTAGGTCGGAGGGGAGGGAATATAGTTTAGAAAAATAATCCAGGAAGATGTCAGCCATTGCCTTCGGGTCGTTTCGCAGTGTCCCTGTCCGAATGGCATTGATTTCACTAGTCTGTCTTTGAGCCATCTGGCCAAGATCGTGTGTGCCTTGTTGCCAAAATTATAGAATCGCTGCCTCGAATACACTAGGAGCTGTTCCACTGTGCGCATGGCTATATCTTTGAGATCCTGCCGGGTTGCTACAATGCGACGTAAAGTTGTCACACTAGGGCGTAAATTCATCTTTCTCTCAAGGTCCTTTAGGAGGGCGCGAAGATTCAACACTTTCTCTTTGCTGTCTTTCTTAAGCCTAGAGCCCAGTGCAATGCAGTGGCCACGGAATACCGCTTTGTGTGCTTCCCAGAGAGATGAGGGGGAGGACATCGTGCCAGAATTAATCTCGAAGTAGGACGTAATTGCGTCTTGCAGTTTCTGCCTATGCCCCGGGTTCTTGACAAAAGCTTCATTATGTCTCCAATTGCATGTACTCCAAGGGGATTCACTAAAGTCAAGCTCGACCACGACCGGGGCATGATCCGATCAAGTGATCGGCTCAATGTTGGAGCCTTTCACCAGCCGAAGAGATACAATGTTACCGAAAAAGTAGTCCAATCTAGAGTGGGATTTATTCGGATTGGAGTAAAACGTGAACTCCCGTTCCCCGGGGTGGCCAATCCTCCATAGATCAAAAAGAGAATGAGCTCTAATTGCTTTACGAAAAGCCCTTGATTGTCTGCTCTGGGTTGGGGGACCTCTCTTCAGGGTGGCCCTATCCATAGTGTCTGAGAAACTGAGATTAAAGTCCCCTCCTAATAGGTCGGCGGATGGCGGGAGCTTAGAGAGTTTGGAAAGAACTCTATTAAGGAAGGGAATCTGCGAGGTGTTAGGTACATAAAGATTGCACAATACTACTGGTTTACCGTATAGGGTAGCCTGCAGAATAATGTAGCGGCCTGCTGGGTCAATTTGGGACGATGTGACCTGCAAGGGGCAAGAATTGGCCACTAATATGGCCACGCCGGCTTTTTTCTGCTCGTTTAATGCGTAAAAGGCCGTCGTGTAGTAGCGCCGCGCAAAAGCAAAAGATCCCATGGACTTATAGTGAGTCTCCTGTAAGAAGACAATGTTTTGCTCTGAGATTCCTGCACTCCCGGATGGCCAAGCGTCTTTTCACATTAGAGTTCAAAACCTTAACATTCAGTGTGATACATTTTAACCATAAACCCGTATCTAAAAGTGACAACCCTTTATATAACAATAGAAGAAGACAAGAGATGCCAAGGGTTTCGGAGGCTGACCAGTGAAAGGAGGGGAGGGATGGGGGACTTGGGCCGGTGCAGGAATAACACTAAAGAGAGATACAAAAGGAAGGGTGTAGGGGCCGGACACTGCAAGTACAAATAAGACAAAACAAAACAAAGGCAGAAAAATTAAATCAACAAAACCAGTAATCGACTGGGTATTAACAACCAGTAGGCTACAAAAACTCAACAAGAGGGGGAAAAAGTTCCCCCAATGCGCGACGTCTCTGGTCTGCGAGGTCCGGAGGTCAGAGGGAACACTACAAAGGGGAGAATACCCCCTGGGGAACCCCTCCTGCAGACCTAGAATAGGTGTCCACAGGAGAGATCCCCTTCCTCCGTACCGGAGCGGGAAACTTGCGCCCCCTAGCGGCGCAGACAAGAGGGGCCGCGCAAGTGGCTAAACCACCACCAAGGAAGTGTAGTAACCGAGAGAAAAAAAAATCCCAGAAATCCTCAGAGTAGGAGCATTTTACACCGGACCGCTGCCGGAATCAAAGGACGCCGTAGAGGCGAGGCAGCCTGATAGGCAAGATTATTAGACCTGGCCTTGAAATGAGTCCCAGTTCAGTGTGGGGGGCTACGCCTAGCTTTATGAGCCGGAAGGGGGCCCGTCAGGGAGTGTCCCTTAGTGGAAGACACAGAGTGCCACACCGGCAGGGGGGGGGCCGGGCATGAGGGCAGCCAGTTCCCAGTTTTCAATCTCTGGGGTAGGGATCTGTAGTGTCTTGCAGAAACCAATGAGATCCTGCAGCGTTTTCAGGGTGGCGGTGCACCCCTCCGGGTGCACGCTTAGTGCGAAGGGGAAAAGCCATCTATAGGGTATCCGTCTCTCCCTGAGGATAGCAAGAAGCGGCTGGAGATGCCGACGTTTTTGTAGGGTGTGCCAAAATAAGTCCTGGAAAAGCTGAATGTTCGACCCCTGGAATTTAATCTGTCGCATTCCCCTAGCCTTTTCCATAATCGCTTCTTTTTCTTTGTAGTCATGGAAGCAGCAAATAATATCCCTCGGGAGGGATGGGGTATTTGGGCCTTACCTTAGGGGCCCGCAAGCTGATAGTTCGAGGGGGTAGACCCAAAATTGTTTGAAAATAGCGTCCGGATGCTGCCTTTTCCCCTCTCCAGAACCTCGGGAAACCCCCCCCTGACCCTTATATTGCTTAAAAATAATAATAAAATTAATTTTATTAAATATCGCCAACATTTTTCCGAGCACTTTAAAATATAGAGGGAAAAGCACGGGACAAACCAACATTTATTTTAAAAAAGTACGAAAAGAGACACAAGTGTGGGGGCCCCCTGCTCCAAGAGCTTACAATTATTGGGGGGTTTTTGGGGTAAAAAAAAGGCTGAAAGTCTTGGGTTTAAAAGGGCCCAGCCTGAAAATAATAGGGGGTAGTATACATAAAAATGGGATGAACCTCCCTTCCCAACCCATTACTCTATATAAAATAAGTGCCTGTGGGTGCCAAAGTGCAGGAAATGACGAATTTTTTGAAAAATTTTTGGGGGGTTGACAATTTGGGATTTTGATACTTGTCTAAGAAGATGAGTTTCAGGGGCCACTTAAAAACGGTGGGGGTTGGAGTGTGCCGATCACATGGGGTAACATTTCCAGAAAAACTGGTGCAATACTGCAAAATCTTGGAGGCGGCAAATGGGAGGTTGGAGATGAGGTTTAGTCTAGATCAGTAGCAGGCGAGGAGCGGGTAGGGGGTCGACAGAGATAAGGGGGAGATGTATGGGGGTCAGCACTGTGAAGACCTTAGTGTGAGAGTGAGAGTTTTGTTGTATTCTGTACTGAATGGCACCAAAGGCAGAGACTGCACGGGGAGGGGGATCATTTTAAAGCGGCGGGAAAAAGACAACCCTGGCTGCTGCATTAGGAAGATTGGAAGGGGGGAAATTTAAGAGAGGACCAAAAAGTAGGGAGTTACAGTACAAACGAAATGAAAAAGGCAACAAAAGAAGTTTGAGTTGTTTCCACATGAGAAAAAGGCGGATTCTGGAGATGTTCTTTTAGGTGCGGTGACAAAGCGGGGGAAGGGATTTGATATAGGGGGGAAGGGCAATCAGATCTAGTAAACCCCCAGAAGCGGGCCCCGCTGCCGAGTTATGGTGGGACCCCACACTAGAGAGAAATGCAGGGTGAGGGGCGGTTTTTTAAGGTTGGGTGACCCAAAGTTCAGTTTTAGTGAGGGTTTTGTTGGAGATAAAAAGGACTGATGTCAGAGACAGCGGGCAGACAGTCATTTGTTTTGTAGCAGGGGGAGTGATGTCTGGGGGGGAAATGTATAGTTGAGTGTCACAGCGTAGAGATGGTACGGGGGCCAAAAACTTGATGGTTTTCAAATGGGGCTTGTAGAGTGAAAAGGGAGGGGGACAAAACGGATCCCCGAGGAACCCCGACGCAAAAAGGGAGGGGGAGAAGGTAGAACCGGGAAAATGAACATGAAAGGAGCGGGCAGAGGGTGGAAAAGGAACCAAGAGAGGCGGTGTCCCGGTACCGATGGGCGGGCATCCCGGGGATGGTGGGTGATCCCCGTTCAAACGCTGCAGAGAATCCAGAAGAAAGCAGCAATGAGTAGTTACCCCGAATTTTGCTTCAGGGGTCATTTGAAAATTTAGAAAGAGCATTTCGTGGGGTGTAGGGGGCGGAAACCGGGTTGCCCGAGGGTTAGAAGAGAGTTATAGAGATTGGGGGCG
>JAODAL010034082.1:0-44737 GCA_025379985.1 Phyllomedusa bahiana | reverse complement strand
GGGAAAAAAGGCCCTTTTTTCTGGCCAAGGTTTATCGATGATATACTGGTTCTGTGGCAAGGGGATAAAACCTCTTTTGGTGACTTTGTACAAACTTTAATGTGAATGAGATTGGCTTAAAATTTCACATGGGAGGCTGATAGCATTTGTTTGCCTTTCCTGGATATCCTGATCAATAAAAATTCTGATGGGGGTTTATAATAAGCAAATGGCAACAAACAGCCTCCTTCAGGGGAGTAGCTGTCACCCCAGTTACTTACTTAAGGGTATACCGAGGGGCTAGTATTTATGAATTTGTTGTAATTGCTCAGATTTAGGGACTTTTAAAACACAAGTAAGTGATCTGAAAAATAGATTGATGTGCAGAGAATACCTGAAACATGTCTTAAAAAATGCCTATTAATAGGCATTACAGAAAGAAAATTATTTTCTGCTGACACCTAAAGCTGTCACTAATAGACATGATAGCCCAGTAAGAGAGGATCTGTGTTTCATAGGCAGGTTTGATGATCAAGCTGATAAAGTGTGGGGGACTATTTCAAAACACAGGGATCTCCTATTGCTTGATAATGATTTGAGGTCTATATTACCCACTAGAACCAGCATTACTTACCTCAAGGGCAGGAGCTTACGTGACAGATTGGTCTGAAGCCACTTCATGGCACTAAAGCAGCCACTTACTTGACTGGGTGGTCAGCCCTGTGGTTTAGATTTGAAGGATATAAAATGTGTAGTTTTGTGGAATTCTGTTAGACCTTCTCAAGTTCCGCCACTGAGACTTAATCAATTGTAAGTCCATAGGTGTCATAAATGTGACCCTTACACTATGTGGGCAAAACCCGAAGGGAGTTAAGGAGGAGGGTCGGTGACCACCCTGGTGATATTAGAAGTGGTGTTGATACCGGGACTCTCAAAATATTATGCAAATTCATCATGGCTGGGTGGAAAACCTTAGTTTTAGAGGGATTAAATTGTAAGGTCCTCATCAAGGGTAGGATATTGAGAAATAAGAATCTTACGGATTCACAGATTTACAGATTTCGATCAGAATAATCTGCAGTTCTAAATGAGACACTGATGTTTAGCTGTTATGTCTAGATCCTTCTTCTCTCTTCTCTGTCAGCTATCTTTTATATACTACTTACCGTGTTTCCCCGATAGTGTTACAGCGTCTTACATTCTTTTTACCCCCAAAAGTCCCACTATGTCTTACTTTCGGGGTATGTCTTATATAGGGCAGGTATAGGGCCAGCTGTAGACAGGTATAGGGTCGGCTGTAGGCAGGTATAGGGCCAGCTGTAGGCAGGTATAGGGCCAGCTGTAGACAGGTATAGGGCCAGCTGTAGACAGGTATAGGGCCAGCTGTAGGCAGGTATAGGGCCAGCTGAAGGCAGGTATAGGGCCAGCTGTAGGCAGGTATAGGGCCAGCGGTAGGCAGGTATGGGGCCCCAGCTGTAGAAAGTTATAGGGCCAGCTGTAGACAGGTATAGGGCCAGCTGTAGGCAGAAAAACACTTACCTGGCTCCCCGCTGCTTCGTCTACCGCGCCGAGCCGCCTCCTTGCTGCTCCGGCCTCCCGCGCTCTCATCCTGGCACAGGCAGTGACGTCATCAGGCCGCGCTACGTCTTACTTTCGGGGTAAGTCTTACATTAGGCGACCTCCCTAAGACACCGCTACGTCTTACTATCAGGGGTGTCTTACTATCGGGGAAGCACGGTACCTACCAGCCCAAAGTACAATGACTATGACTATGATTACCTTGCTATTTACCTTGGATCTGGTTGCCCTTGTTGTACATATCTGCATGGACCATATGTAATGATATTATGGTTTATTATCCATATCTACCTATTGTTGTATATTGCAATAATCTGTCAGTATGAGTTACTGTATACATGTCACATTAACCCTCTACTGATTATTATATTTTTACTTTATCATCTGCTAGATATTCCATATATATTTATACTTGTTTGGGTTTCATATCCCCCTTGAAATATATTGGCAGGCATAGTGGTCTGATATCATTATCATTTATCAGATAATGCATTCTTTGACTTATTTCCTTTGATGCCCAAGAAAATTTCTTTGTCCGATTCTTCCTGCTTATATCTATGTGCATACCTAGGTCGGAGTACTTTGGCAGAGGTGGTGGTTGGGTGTGGTCATGTTATACTTGTCCATTTGATTTTGCCGTATCGTTAACTTCCCTATACTTAACTATATATACTTATTTTGAAATGCATTCTTCATAAATGTTTCACACTTACACCTGGGGTCATATGCACCTGATGGTATTTATCAATTGGTATAATTATTTATGATGATGTACAGTTTACTTATACAAAGGTACATACAGTATGTTATGCTAGTAAATAATTAGTAAACTGATGTATATAATCGTTAGAGATGTACATATATTTTTTGTATTTTCTAAGGGACAGCATTAGCATTTTCAAGATACATGTAATATTTTTGTGACAAATTATGCAGTGCTTCTTTATTGTAAATTGTAACATGATGCATATGTGACATAATATGCAACATACTAGTATCTACGTTACATTGTTACACATTGTATTTCAAAATGCAACACAATTACGATATAATCTTTGACAGTCTTTATGCTTTTATATAAGCTACATATAAGCCACTTTGGCTATTGCTTGGAAATTATATTACCCCTTATGAGAACTTGTTTTGTGCAAATGGGATGCTTGCTTGGTATAAACTATTGTGATAGCTACGCAGTAAATACAGTATGTTTCATAGTTTCATAGTTTCATAGTTTGTAAGGCTAAAAAAAGACAAGTCGTCCATCTAGTTCAGCCTGTTGTGCTAAGGTGTTGATCCAGAGGAAGGCAAAAACCCCCAATGAGGTAGAACCCAAAATTGTCCTCATTTTAGGGAAAAATTCCTTCCTGACTCCAATCTGGCAATCAGAAAAATCCCTGGATCAATGACCCCTCTCCTGAATCCTAGTCACTGTAACTTGTTATATTATTACGCTCCAGAAATGCATCCAAACCCTTTTTGAACTCGGTTATTGAATACACCATGACAAGTCCCTCTGGCAGATAATTCCATACTCTCACTGCTCTTACAGTAAAAAAACCCTTTCTATGTTTTTTGTAGAAACTTTCGTTCCTCAAGACGTAGGGGAAATCCCCCCTTTGTTCTAGTTTCCGTCCTGTGTATAAAAAAAATCTTGGGAGAGATCTCTATATTGACCTTTGATGTATTTAAACATTATGTATTATGTCCCCCCAAAGCCTTTTCTTTTCTCTAAACTAAATAACCCTAATCATGCGAAACTTTATGGGTACAGTAGTCCACCCAGGCCTTTTATTATTTTTTTTTGCCGCCGTTGGACCGGTTCAAGC
The DNA here is from genome assembly GCA_025379985.1 of Phyllomedusa bahiana. NCBI lineage: Eukaryota > Metazoa > Chordata > Amphibia > Anura > Hylidae > Phyllomedusa > Phyllomedusa bahiana. Next base: position 41,354 of record JAODAL010034082.1, on the reverse strand, counting down.
GCTACAATGCCTTTCCTGTGCACTGGTGCCCAAAAAACTGTACACAATATTCCATGTGTGGTCTAACCAGTGACTTGTATAATGGGAGAATAATGTTCTCATCATGTGCATCTATGCCCCTTTTAATGCCCCCCATAAATCCTATTTGCTTTGGTGCTGCTGCCAGACACGGGCTGCTACAATTAAGTTTACTGTCCACCATGGATTCCCAAGTCCTTCTCCATGTCACTTTACGCAGTGTTTTTTCCATTTAAAAAGTAATCATGTAATGATTTCCTTCCCCATGTGCATAACCTTGCTTTTATCAGTGTTAAACCTCATCTGCCATTCCCTGCCCAGGTTTTCCAACTTATCCAGATCCCTTTGTAATAACATATTATCCTCTATTGTGTTGATTACTTTACAGAGCTTAGTATCGTTTGCAAAGATCGATATTCTACTGTGTATTCCCTGTGTAAGATCATTAATGAAAATGTTAAAGAGGATAGGGCCCAATACTGCCCCCTGCAGTACCCCACTAGTAACAGGGATCCAGTCTGAGTATGTACCGTTAATTACTACCCTTTTTTTTCTATCAGGGGACCCATGTTACTTACCCACTTGCACACATTCTCCCCAGTCCAAGCATTCTCATTTTATTTACCAACCTTTTATGTGGCACCATATAAAATTTGCTTTAGAAAAATCTAGTTATATGACATCCCAGTGCCTCACCCCGATCCAGTCTAGCACTGACTTCCTTATAGAAGCGATGAGATTAGTCTGACAGGACCGATCCTTCATGAACCCATGCGGGAACGGCGTTATACATTATATTTTCAGTGAGATACTCCAGGATAGCATCTCTGAGAAAAACCTTCAAACATTTTACCTACAACAGAGGTTAAAGCTTACTGGCCTATATTTTTCCTGGATCACTTTTTGACCCCTTTTTAAATTTATTGGCACCACACATTTGCTATGCGCCAATCCTTTGGGACATACCCCGTTATTAGACAGTCCATGAATATTAATAATAGGGGCCAAACTATGACATCACTTAACTCTCTTAGGACACGTGGGTGTATGCCATCGGACCTGGGGATTTGTCTATTTTAATCTTCCTAAGAGGGAAAGCTGCACTTTCTTCCTGGGTTAGACAACAAACTTTTAATTTGGAGTTTACCACATCTCTCTGTTCAACAGGAAGGTCATCCTCCTCGGTAAATACAGTGGAGAAAAAAGTGTTTAATTTGTTTGCTTTTTTCTCATCGCCCTCTACTGTCTCTCCCTCAGTATTTTTCAAAGGGTCAACATTTTCTGTTTTAATCTTTTACTATTTATATAGTTAAAAAATATTTTGGGGTTAGTTTTACTTTCTATAGCAATATGTCTTTCCGTCTCCAGCTTTGCTTCTTTTATCTTTATTTTACACACTTTATTTTTTTTCCCTATAGCTTCTTAGTGCCTTTTCACTGCCCCTCCTGTTTTAGTGGTGAAAACGCTTTCTTTTTGTTTTTTTTTGCCTTTTTTTACATCCCTGTTGATCCACATTGGGTTTTTCCTGTTTCTAATTTTTTTATTACCATAAGGTATGTACCTCCCCACAGTGGTAGCCTAGGATGTTTTTAAAAATATCCCATTTATTATTAGTTCTGCCTTTTTAAACACATTTTTCCCATCAATAGGGTTTTAGGCCCCCTAAGCAGAATAAAATTAGCCTTCCTAAAATTCAGTGTTTTTGTGGCTCCTTGACAAAAAACTCTATTGAAAGGATAAACGGAAATTTATTATTATTATGGTCACTATTCCCTAGGTGCCCCTCAACCTGAACCTTTGTTACTCTGTCAGGTCTATTAGTTAATATTAGGTCTAAAAGGGCCTTTCCTCTAGTCGGTTCCTGCACCATTTGGCAAAGGTAATTATCATTAGTTTTTGGGCAAAAACCTGTTTCCTTTAAAGCGTTCAGATTCCCCAAATTTATGTCTGGATAGTTAAAAGTCGCCCATAATAATAAACCTCCCTTTTGATTAGCCGCCTCATCTATTTGCCTGAGGAGTACATCTTCCATGGGTTCTGTTATATTTGGGGGCCTATAGCAGACCCCTATTAGTATTATATTGTTATTGTTACCCCCATGTATATTTACCCATAATGATTCCACATGTTCATTACCTGTAATTATCTTCCCGCAGTGTTGGCTTCAGACAGGATTTTACATAGAGACAGAACCCCCCCTTTCCGGTCTTTACGATCCTTTCTAAATAGACTGTAACCCTGCAAGTTAACCGCCCAGTCGTAGCTCTCGTCCAGCCATGTCTCAGTTATTCCCCACTATGTCATATTTTTCTTCAGCTATTAATACTTCTAGTTCATTAATTTTGTTGGTCAGACTCCTGGCATTGGTCAGCATGCAATTATAGATTTTTCAGTTTTTATTCCTTTCTCCCTGATCTTTTTATCTATTGCTACACCCCCTCCCTCCACTCAACCCCCGTTTTTTTTCCTATTTCCCTGATTTCTATCTTCACTATCTTGAATGCTTTATGTGTTTTTACCATCCCCCCCAGTCCCTAGTTTAAATATTCCTCCAACTTCCTGGCCATTTTTTTCCCCAATTTCAGCTGCACCCCTCCCCATTTAGGTGCAGCCCATCCCTAGCATAGAGTCTGTAGCCAAGACAGAAGTCAGCCCAGTTCCCCCAAAAAAACCCCAAATCCCTCTTTCCTACCCAATTTGTGAGCCACTTATTCACTTCTCTCATCTCCCGCGGCCTCTCTGGTGTGGCTCGTGGAACAGGGAATTATTTCTGAAAATATTACCTTGGAGGTCATTGCCCTGAGCTTTTGGCCTAAGTCCCTGAACTAGTTGTTAGGACACTCCACCTACCTCTAACTTTGTCATTGGTGCCAATGTGGACCATGACAGCTGGATTTTTCACCAAACCCTACCAGCAATCTGTCAACCCGATCCGCGATATGTCGTACCCGGGCCCCAGGTAAACAACACATACAACACACTGTTCGACGATCCCGGTCTTTGTGGCAGATTGCCCTGTCTGTGCCCTAATAATTGAGTCCCCAAATACTAGCACCTGTCTAGCCTGACCTGCACTCCTATTCCCCATCTTACTGGAGCAGACAGGGGTAGTGTCTTGCTGCAGCAATGCTATTCTGAAACCGACACCCCCCCATCCGCCAATCTTTCAAATTGTTGGGGGTGTACCAGTTTAGGACTACCTCCCTGACACTCTTTTCCCTTACCCCTTCTTTCTTACTGTTACCCATCTAGCTGCCTTATGTTCCTGCACCTCCATGCTAAACCCCCCTCCCCAATATCTACACCTGCGAGGATTGCTCAGTGGGCAGCCGGCTCGCTTCCAAGTTGGCAATGGATTCTCAGTGTCGCCACTTGCTCATTTAGATCCGGATCCGGGTTCTAATTGCAGTTGCACACATCTTGTACAGCAGTATGCCCCCCCAAAACTGTTGCTCAAGGATGGTATACATTGCACAGGTTGTGCACTGGACAGCATTGTCAAAAATGGAACCATGGGATGTTACCAAAAAGATATATGACTAAATTATAATAAAAAGTAATACAATACTGTCCCCTCTAAACTCTCCAAATCTAAAGTCTCTCAATCTCAAGTCTCCACACTTAAAATAAAAACCACTTTAAAGAAAACACTCAGCAAGACTTCCAGTTCCTTTGCTCACAATGCTCAGCTTTAAACCTTACCCACACTGCTGTTTGGCTGTGCTGCAAACTCTCCTTCAGAAGCAAAAAAAGTTGATCGTAGCATTTGTATTGTCAGGACATGTGTATGCTAGATACCTGGAATAAGTGCTGTTTCCACTATAAACTGCCCATATATCCTATGGAATATGTGTTGATTCCTGTCACAATACGCACCGCGGTCCCCCCTCCGGACCATGGGCACTGTGCTTTCTGAGAGTCTTGCTTGTCTACATATATGCTATCTGGATTCTGACCCATGCCTGTGACCTTAACTATTCTCTGCCTGCTGCCTGCCCTGACATTACCATGAGTAACCCGATCCCGTTTTGCCTTCCATCTGCCCTGTCCTGTCTGCCCTACCATACTGTGCCTCTGCCATAACAATGATTGGCCACATTAGGGGTAGCAACTTGGGAGTCTCAAACAGCAAAGTCCTACCTGCCTTGTGGCAGACTCTGGTGACTAATACTTCACTCCCTGGTATAGTTCTATAAGCCATCTCTCATGGTGACCCATAGGATCCACTACCATTCCCATGACAGTATGTACTTGCTTAGAAGAAGCACAGAAGTAGAATGCAGCATCACGAGGAACTAGATCTTCTCTCTGTGTAGTGCATCAACCTAAAGTGACAGTGGTTTAGTAAAATGCTGGATGATGCCCTTTAGGAGTTCTACATTAATGGAAGAAATGACCAGAGGCTTAGCAAGAGGAATCCCTGGAAAACTAAATCTGGCGATCAAAGACGAATAAATGAAATTTCCAGTAGAGCCAGAATCTAAGAAGGCAGAAACTCGAAATGTGAATGGGGAGCTGAGAGTGACCAGCATGATCAAACAAAGAGAGGATGCATCTTCACCTAAGATCACTGCTCCCGTGGAGCCTAGTTGCTGAAGTTTTCCCAGACGAACTGGACCGTCTATCAGGAAATTAGCTTGGCTGCTGCAATACCAGAAGAATCTGGAGACATTTGCGAGTGCGTTCTTCCTCAGAAACTTGAGCTCTCTCCACTTTGTGGGCTCATTACAAGGGACCATAGGGGAAGGCATTGAAGGCCTCTGGAAGACAGGGGCAAGTCGAGGAAGTGGCATGGCAGGACGGATTATCGCTGCTGACTGAGCTCCAGATTTTTGGCGCCTTTTTCTATGTAATATGTATTCTGTTCACTATAAACTGCTTGTATATCCTGTTCATTCCCCATCTATCATGCACAGGAAAAGTGTTAGGCATCTATTTCTATTGAATATGTATTCATTCCACTATAAACTGCCCATATATCCAGTTCATTCCCCATCTATCATGCGAAGGAAAAGTTTTAGACAACTGTTTCTATAGAATATGTGTTCTACTCACTCTAAGCTTCTGTTTATTACCCATCTATCATGCACATGAACAATGTTGGGCACCTGTTTTTATGGAATTTGCATTTATTCCACTATCAATTGTTCATCTGTCCATAATTTAGCACTGGAAACCTTGTTTAATTCTAGTTAGCTCTTTATTACTTTGTAATAATGTTCTTTTTTTTTGTTCATTCTTTTTCTTCATGCCTTTTAGTATGACCTACAAAAATACAATGATTTACAAATCTCTTATAGACATTGTTAAAATAAAATTGATTATATTAATATTTTTAAAATAATATCAGCTTACTTGCCATTGTGCTTGGAGTAATCATGAACTATTCATGAATTACTGAGACAATACATAGTGCCCACAGATGTAGGGGAACCAGTTGACAGACATTGGTGTCCATTGTCCAAATCTATGTGTATTGATTTTTTGGATATTGAATTTGGAGTTGATGATCAAGGGTTTGTGTGTTCTGATTTATTTAGAAAGAAAACAGCAGTGAATTCCGTGCTTCATGCTGAATCAGCACATTCGAAGAAACTCTTGGAAAATATACCAGTGGGCCAATTTCTGAGGGTGAAACGTGTTTGTTCCAATCAATCTAATTTTGAGACAAGGTTTAAAGAAAGAGGCTATCATCATAAGTGGATACGGAAGGGATATGAGCGTGCAAGAGATGCAGATAGAACACAATTACTCAAAGAGAAGAGTCGTTTAATCTCACAACATTAGGTGAGATTTATTTCCACCTTTAATACACAATGGTATGAAATGCGGCAGGCATTGATGAAGTATTGGGATATTTTGAAAATGGATCCCATTTGGTCTCAATACTTACCCTCTTTTCCCTCAATGACTGCAAGAGGAGCTAAGAATCTTCATAATTTACTTGTTCATAGCCAACATATAGGGACTAGAAATGGGCGAATTTCTAAAAAATTCGGTTCGGTCACTTCGCCGAATTTCCCGACAAAAATAAATATGGTCCGAATTACTTCGGGATGAATCACATTAAAAAACAGCTATTTCCCGGCTGCACAGAGCCTGCAGGGTGCTGTGGAACGTTGTGCCATGCTTAAATATGCAGAGGGAGCTTGGTTTGGTCTTCATACAATGTTGTGTTTTAGTATGACACGCACATGACTGCCGCCGCTCTTAGAATCGTTTCACTATAAAATTCCCTGGGCACTTAAGAGGGCAAAACTGACCAAAAAACTCAAGCGGGAATGTAGCCTGATAAAGTCATGCCAGCGAAAGCTGGAAAAAAACAAGCTGAGAGCTTAGGTGGCAACATTAGTGACAGAGTGTGGATGTGACGGCAGCAAACACAGCAGCAAGTCAGACAGTGGCACAATGACATTCTGGAGGTAGCAAAAACAGGAGTAGGCCACAGAGTGGCACCATGACACAGTGTGGAGGTCACGGCAGCAGCAGCATGAGGTCAGAAAGTGGCACAATAACATTGTGGAGGTGGCAAAACAGTAATAGGGCACAGAGCGGCACAATGACATAGAGTGTTGGTGACGGTGGCAGCAGCATGAGGTAATACAGTGGCACAAATACATTCTGGAGGTGGCAAAAACTGGAGTAGGCAACAGGGTGGCAAAATGACACAGTGTGGAGGTTACGGCAGCAGCCATAACAGCAGCATGAGGTCTGACAGTGGCACAATGACATTCTGGAGATGGCAAAAACTGGAGTAGGCCACAGAGAGGCACAATAACACAGTGTGGAGGTCACGGCAGCAGCAGCATGTGGTCAGACAGTGGCACAATGACATTCAGGCAGTGGCAAAAACTGGAGTAGGCCACAGAGTAGCACAATGACATAGTGTGGAGGTTACGGCAGCAGCCACAGCAGCAGCATGAGGTCAGACAGTGGCACAATGACATTCTGGAGGTGGCAAACACGCGAGTAGGCAACACAGTGGCACAATGACACACTGTTGAGGTCACGGCAGCAGCAGCATGAGGTCAGACAGTGGCACAGTGCCATTCTGGAGGTGGCAAAAACAGGAGTAGGCCACTGAGTGGCACAATGACACAGTGTGGAGGTCACGGCAGCAGCAGCATGAGGTCAGGCAGTGGCAGAATGACATTCTGGAGGTGGCAAAAACAGGAGTAGGCCATAGAGTGGCACAATGACAGGTAGTGGAGGTGTCGGTGGCAGCAGCATGCGGTCAGACAATGGCACAATGGCATTCTTTTGGTGGCGAAATCTGGAGTAGGCAACAGAGTGGCACAATGACACAGTGTGGAGGTCACGGCAGCAGCAGCATGAGGTCAGGCAGTGGCAGAATGACATTCTGGAGGTGGCAAAAACTGGAGTAGGCCACAGAGTGGCACAATGATACAGTGTGGATGTCACGGCACCAGAAACAGCAGCAGCAGCATGAGGTCATAGAGTGGCACAATGACAGAGTGTGGAGGTGGGTGGCAATACCAGCCCCTGGTAAAGATGGTTGGTGGCAGATGGAGAAATTGTCAGCAGATGTGTTTCATCAGGCGGGTGGCGGCATCAGAATAGTGGCTGAGGCAGGTAGTTTGAACCCAGACTCATTTCTCAAAGTTTGGGTGAGGCGTCATGGCTGATGTAGTCTGACGGCTAAGGCATTGGTGTGTGGAAATCCTGGCCGATCCACGCCAGATTCATCTTGACAAGGGTCGTCGTTCCACATTTCCCGTGGACAAGTGGGTTCTCCTTGGGGTAACGATGGCCCCTGCCGCACTGAACACCCGCTCTAATGCCACACTACTGGCCGGGCAGGACAGCTTCTCCACTGCAAACTCGGCAAGTTGCGGCCACACATCCAGTTTGGCTGCCCAGTAGTCCAGCGGATCTTCTAACTGGAGTGGCAGAGTTCTGTCCAAGTAGGCCACCACCTGTTGGTTCAGGTACTGCTCAAGGTCCTGCTGCTGCTGCTGGCGACTGCCCTCCTCACTAGGCGGGAGAAGGAAGCTGCTCATCAGTGACTCCAGACTTAGGTTGCTGCTGATGGAGCTGGTACTGCTCCTACACCCCCACCTTTCCCCAGCAGCCGCGGCAGTAGTACGTGAGGGCTGAAGAACACCCCGGTCAGACCTGTCAGAGGAGGGACGATGCCGCACATAGGCAGCGGCCAACTGACTATGGTGGATTTCCCTATAGTATTTGAGTTTGTCCGCCCTCTCAGCAGCTGGGAAAAAGGCTCCCATTTTGGACCAGTAGCGAGGGTCCAATAGGGTGGAGAGAAAAGTCATCCCTCTGCAGGTTGCTGACTATTCGCTGTCCTAGCCGGCAAATCAATGCTGGGGGCCATCGCAAAAGTGACTCCGGGGGGCTCCCTGCCTCCTTTCCCTTTTTTCTGCCATGGTGCTTGCGAGTCATCGCCCGTCTTTTCATCTCCATTACCTTCTCCAGCTGCTCCTGTCCTCCCTTTTTGCCCCTGGGTAAAAATCCCTCATTTCACCAGACAATGCTTCGCCCAATGTCCTCCCCCCCTCCCCCATTTCAGTCCCCCGGGGACTCATGGGGTGAGTGTAGTCGCCCGTCTCCGCCCCCTGCCCAGACAGTTTTTTCAGCACTGTTCCAGGACAAAGCAGGGGAATGACGTTATTCATCCCGAGCCCCTGGGATAAAAAATAAAGTGGGCCCCCTCGAATGGCCTAACAAAAGCAGGTGTCCCCTGAGCGCCCCTGGTGACTCCCAAAAAAATTACACAGGGGGGTACTCCGTCCGCCCGGATCAAAAAAATCGTTTTCCCCTTTATCATACAGTCGGTCCCCAAAAGTGAGGCGGAAAATTTCCCAAAGGGGGAAACATCGATATCGAGTGTGTTGGGGAGGCCGTTCTGCCCCCGCAACTCGAGGAGGGTGTTCCCGGCTTTTTGTAGGGAAAGGATAAAGTGCGCCAGTTTCTGGCCATTTTCGAATCTTTTGAAAATGGTGGGGAAAATTTAGGGAAACCCTTTTTACAACCAGATTGAACACGTGCGCCATGCAGGGGCATGGACCCTACCCCCCTCGGTGCAGCGCGGACACCAGTTCCCCCATTGTCCTCACCATGATTCCCATTTGCAGTTGGCGCGGAGAAGCCACACATCGATTTCTTGCTGCATGAAAGCGGAGCAGTTCCTCCCCCCTGTGCTTCGTTCGCCCAGGGAAGCCAGGTGTAGAAAAGGCGTGACACGCGTGCCCTACTTTATGTGGAAATGATGGAGCATTTAATTGGGGGGCTGGGATGGGGGGGGTGGTGGAGGAGGAGGAGGCGGACATTGGGGCGGAGCCACGTTTGAAAAAGGTGGAGGAGGAAAGGGGGGCTTTCCCGTCCAAGTTTTTGGGGTTGCCGGGGCAGGAAGCACATTCACCCAATGGGCCTTTAAAGGGGAATATACTGGCCCGGACTGTAGTTACAGCTCCAGACTCCGTGCTGCTTTTTGCACTTTGAACCCCCCAATAAGCTAAAGGGACGGCCCCCCTTCCCCCTTTGTTTACATATTTATGAAGTGCTGTACTCCCCTTTTTAAAAAAAAGAAATTAGGGGCTTGGAACTTTTCCATTCAGTCGGCACAACCCAATTGTTCTCTGAAGGGTGCAGAGTCCACCTTTTGGGAAAAGGGGAGGGACTGCGTACAAACAAATTGGGGACAGGAACACGGTCAGTTTGCTGCACCCTTAGGATGGTTGGACCCCACTGTTGCTCTTTGCAACCCGGCCTCTTTTTGAAGGGATGCTGGCCCCCGGGGAGTATCGGATGGACAGGGCATCTGGACCGGGAGTTGTGGAAAAGGGAAAGAAACAGCCCCCTTCTGCAGAGGTGGTGGAGCTTGACCTGGCGGGAATTGGATGTTTTTGCCAAAAAGGCGTTTGCAGTTGTGGGGGCGCAGGATGGAACCCCCCAAAATTGACCCAAGTTTTCCGGGCCCACCCGAGGGTGACGTGGCTCCGTTGAGCGGGCCCGTGGTGAAAAATTTAGCTTCCTGGCCCAAACGCTTCACTTTCTAAAAACAGATTCTACATGTCCCCATATTGGGCCCTCCCCCGGTGTCTTTGAAAAGAACTGCCACCCCAAACCGGTAGCTGTTTTTTACCCCCAAACGCTTGAAATGAGGGATATCCCCCGCTTCCCCTTGCTAAAGCCCCTGGCCGCTACATTTTTGGGGACCTTTTAAAGGGGTTTTCTTCCCGGGGGGCCGGTTTTGGGGTTTCCCTACACTGCGCTCCCCTTTGCTGACTCTTTGGCCCCCAAAACCCCAAACTTGCTGGCTGCGCCGCTGCCTGGGGGGGAAAGTGCCCCCCCCTTTTTCCCCTTTGCGTTGATGAAGCCCTTGCTTCCCCCCGGGTTTACCAAGGGTCGGTTTCATCATCATCTATTTGGTTTTCATCTTTCACGCTTTTCCTTTTTTTCCCCGGTTGGTATGCAGAGGTTTTGACCCCTAACAACATGCCACTTTTCCAAAATCTTTATTTTTCCGGGTTACTGCAGAAGCAGGGGATTTTGGCCCCCTTTCTTCGCTTTCCCAAATAGCTGCTGACTGCCCTCCTCAAATTTTTCAACCTCGCTATATAGTGGCGCTGAGGGAAAACCCATTGTAGATCTCTGGCCCGAGGGAACCCGGGTGGGACAGAGGCGGGTTTGGGGAAAGGGGAGAGCCGATGACCGCTCCCGGGGCCCTGCCAAAATAAGGGTTGTGTTGAAAGTTCCCCCCGAATTTGGCTGGGGTTGTAATGTCAAATTTTTGGGGGGAAGTTTGGGTGCCTTTGTCAACCAATCTAGAACCATTGGGTTGTGGGCAACACATGGGGGCCCAGGGGACGCGGGGGTTCTGGCCCCCAAACCGGGGTTACCCCGCTGGGGACTTTCCCCCTTTCTGTGCTGCGACCTGGGGCCCTTTTCCAGGAATGGGTTTGTTTCCTTGCCACTCGCAGGTGATGTGCCCCCGCCCCCCTCTGTCTGAATTTCTGTTTTTTTCTAAAAAAATAAAAGGGCATGTTTGATGAAGATATTGTGTATGAATTTTTTTTAAAAAAAAAAACCCTGTATTTGAAAACCCCAAAAGAACCGTAACAAGTTGGGTAAACCCCTTTGGAAAATAAAATTGCGCTCCACAAATTAAACCTTTAAAAAAAGGGTTTCTTGTATGTGTCGTTTAAAAAAACAGTGTTTTTTTATTGAAATTTAAAAAACCAAAAAAGGCTTAATTAAAACCTTTTCGGTTTTTTGAAATATTTCTAAAAGGCCCAAAAATTTCTTTTTTGGGGGTTTTAAAAAGAAGGTTTCTTTTTGTCACCACCAAAAAGAAAAACCCAATTTCTTAAAATTTAACCCCTTTGGGTTTTTAAAATTTCCCCAAAAAGAATTGGAAACCAAAAAAAACCCGCTTTTTTAGGGTGTTTCAAGGGGTGTATTTTACGGTACACAGCAAAAAAGAAAAAATTGTAATTAAAACCCTTTGGTTTTTGAATTTTTTGCTACAGGAAAAAGGTTTTTCTTGGCGGTGAAAAAGACCCGGTTTTTTTTTTAGTCACCACAAAAAGCAGAACAAAAGCTTAAATTTAAACCCCGGATGTAATTTCGCAAAAAAATTGGCACCAAAAAAATAAACCCGCTTTGTGGGTGTTTTCAATGGCGTGTATTTGGGTACACAGAAAGAGAAAAAATTTTTTAATTAAACTTCGGTTATTTAATTTGCTACTGGAAAAAAGTCTTTTTTGGGGGGTTTAAAAAGGGCGTTTCTTTTAGTCACTTCAACCCGCAGAACCCAAAGCTTAATTTTAACCCCTGGGGTAAATTGCGCAAAAGAATTGAGCAAACCCAAAAACTACCCGCCCTTTTTAGCGTGTTACCAAAAGGGTTTATTTTTTTTGGGGAAAAGCAAGAGAAAAAAATTTTTAATTTTAACCTTTTTGGGTTTTTAATTATTTTTTTCAGGAAAAAGGTCCTTTTTTTGGGAGGGAAAAAACGGTTTCTTTTAGTCCCCCCAACAGCAGAAAAAAGCTTTAAATTAACCCCCGGATGTAAATTTTGCAAAAGAAAATTTAGCAACCAAAAAATACCAATTGTAGCGTGTTACACTGGCCCTGTATTTTACGGTAAACAGCAAGAGAAAAAACTTGTAATTAACCCCTCGGTTTTGAATTTTGCTCCCGGAAAAAAAGTCTTTTTTTGGCGGTGAAAAAGCGGTTTCTTTTTTGGGCCCACAACGAAACAAAGCTTTAAATTAAACCCCTGATGTAAATTGGCAAAAAAATTGAGCAACCCCAAAAAAAGGGGTGGGGATTTTGGGTTTTTTTTAAAAAGTGTTCTTTTTTAAAATTAATTTCAATTGGAAAAAAGGCCCAGTTTAAAAACCCCTTTGGGGAAATTTTATGTGCTGTGGAGGGTAGCATTAAAAAGTATATGCAGCTGCATTGGCAAAACTGGACTTTAGTTTCCAATACCCCACAAAAAACAGAAAAAAGAACGTTAAAAGAAGCAGTGTCTGAAAACAAGCTGTGCCCCCCCCAAAATTTTCGCTGTATAAAAATTTAGTTCTTTTGTAAGGTTATCATAAACAGCGTGGCAGGCCCCCCTTTCCCCAATCGTCAGTGAGGCGGTATATGAGCTCCCCGCGTTTGCGCCCCGGGCTTTTATAGTGCGGGGGGAGTGGAATTCCCCCCGGTATCTGATTGGGTTCTCCCCCGCACAGTCATGTAGGGTATGCCCCTTTTTCTCCCAGAGTTCTTTGCCCCTGTAACGCCCTGTGCTCGCAGCCCTTTTATCAATAAAAACACATTCGTTCACGCGAAATAAACCCAAAAAATTTTGACTTCGTTCCGAAAAGGGAAATTTTCCGGAAATTTAAACGAAAAATTTTCCCAGGTTGGGGGAGTTCCCCCCGCTGTAATTTCTTTTTCCCAAAAAAGGGGTACAGCCCCTTTACAAATTTTAAAAGAAAAAAAAAGGGGGGGCCCGTCCTTGAGGTTTTCGGTTTGTTCCAAAACGGGCGTTTGGGGGCTGTAACTACGGTCAGGGCCCAAATTTCTTTTCCCTTTTTGGACCTTTTGGGGGAATGTTTCTTTTCCCCCCAGCCCCCACCAACAAAATTTGGCAGGAGACGCTGCTTTCTCCTTCCCCATTGGCAAACCCATGCTCCAGGTTTAAAAGTTGCCTCCTCCCCCACCACCAAACTCGCCTCCCCAAAAATACTGCTCCATCATCCCAAATTTTGTAGGGCACCCGCCCCCGGGGTCCGGCCCCGTTTACACCGGGTTGCCCCGGCGAAAATGAATTTACACGGGGGGAACTGTTTCCCCCATCATGCAGCAAAAAACGATGGGGTGGCCCTTTTCCCCCGCCAACTTTCAAATCGGAATCATGGTGGCGGAAAGTAAGAAAAAAATGGGGTCCGTGCTGCAAAGGGGGAGGGAAAGGTTTATTTCGCCCCTGATGGTTTCAGGGTTTTTCCCAATTTGGGTTTTGAAAAAGGGTTCCCGAAATCTTCCCCCGTTTTTTAGAAGATTCTAAAATTTGGGAGGGGAAATGTACATGTACTTCATCCTTTTTACAAAAACAGGAACCCCTCCCCAAAATTTTCAGTGGCAGAAAGGCCTCCCCCAACACACGCTGTTTTGCGTGTTTCCCCCGCTGGAATTCTAGCCCCGAAAATGTTTTGGGCCGGGCTGGATGAACAAAAAAGAAAAAGGGTTTTTAACGTGATTTTTTGTGATCCGGGGGGGCCCGGAGTCTCCCCCGTGTAACTTTGATGTCAGATAGTGGAAACTCTTTATTTTACCCCCTTTTCCCGTTTGTGAGGCCCCTTTGAGGAGGCGAGTTATTTGCAGTCGCCAGGGGGGACGGGAAGAAAAACGTCATTTCCCAAAGCTTTATGTCCCCGGAACCAGATGCTGAAATATTTTTTTTGGGCAGGGGGGGGAGGGCGTGGCGACTACATCTTTTGGCCACATGAGTCGGTGGTGACGAATTGAGGAAGGGGAAAAGGAGGAAGGGGATTGGAGGAGAAGGGATTGGGTTTTTGGAAAAGAGTGGTTTTTCTACCCAGGTGACAGGGGGAGGAGGATCAGGAGCAGCTGGGGGAAAGGGAGATGGAGATGAGGAAGATTTAAAGGGAGGAAAGGGCCCCCCCCAAACACCGTGGCAGATACAATTGGAAGGGGGGGCGGGAGACCCCCAGAGTCCCTTTCGCACTTTGGCCCCCAGCATACTGTTTTTCCTGGCAAGTGTAGCCGAATTTTTTTACCCCTTCCGGCAGAGGGGGATGACTTCTGGGTTTCCCCCTTTGGACCTTCGCTAAATGGTCCAAAAAGGGAGCCTTTTTCCCCGCTGTGAGGGGGGAGGACAAAACTCAAAAAAATATAGAGAAAAAACCTCCCCTAGTCGTTTGGCCCCTGCCTTATGGCGGCCCTGCTCCATCCTTTTGGCAGGTACTGACTGGGAGGTTCCCCGCGTTTCCCTTCCACTGCCCCGGATGCTGTTGGGCCCGTACCCGTTCCATCAGCAGCAAACCCAGGTTGGAGTCGCTGGGTGAGCCGGGTTCCCCTTTATCCACCTAAAGGGGTGGGCATCGCCAGCCCGCCCAGGGGAGCATGACTATGGCAGACCTGAACCAAAAAGGGTGGGGGGCCTACTTGGGCCCGGGACTCTGCCACCCCCCGTTAGAAGACCGCTGGACTAAATGGGCAGGCCCAAAATGGATGGTTTTTGGCCCCAACTTGCCGAAAATTTGCAGTGGGAAAAACTTCCCGCCCCGGCCCGTAGTGTGGCAGCAGAGCGGGTGTTTCAGGGGCGGCGGGGGCCATCGTTACCCCAAAAGGGCAAACCCCCCTGTCCGGGAAATGTGGAAAGACTGACCTTTGCAAAAATGAAACAGACGTGGGAAACGGCCAGGATTTCCACACACCCTTTCCTTAGGGTTTAGGTTACATCAAACCCTTTTAAACCCCACCAAAACTGTGAGAATTTTTGTCTGGGTTTTAAACTACCTGCCTCAGACACTAATCTGATGCCGCCACCCACCTGATGCCACACATCTGATGCCAGTTTCTCCATCTGCCTAACACCATCTTTACCAGGCACTGGTATTGCCACCCACCTCCACACCACCACTCTATGACCTCATGCTGCTGCTGCTGTTCCTGAGACGTCAACGCAAAATTACTGCCGACATCCTTTCCACTCATTCCAGAGGACCTCTACTTGTATCAGCGTTTAACAGAACAGGTTCTTTCATATTTTGTGACGGTTGTAATGGTTCAGTGGATTCGCTGGACCACCGCAAGCGATGATAGTTAAGCCACGCCAGCGAGCAGAGTCTAAGTAGCCCCCGGTATTCATCAGAGTCTGCCGCAAAGCAGGATGGACTTGCTGCGGCGTGAGGCTACCAGGTCGCTACCCCTGACGTGACTTGCCTGCGATGGCGGCCGGGGTACTGCGTGGTACAGAATCGTAATCCAGAGGCGTAGTCGGGGACAGGCAGGAGGTCAGGACAGGCGGCAGAGGTTCGTGGTCAGAGACGGGCAGAAGGGCAGGGCAGGCGGCAAACAGGCAAGGTCAGGAAACGTAGCGGAATGGACTGGTACACAGGTAATCAGACAGAACTTCCAGTGCTCTCAAGACAAGGTACGCTCACCAACAAACTGGCAGAGAGAGTTGGGGGGCGTATTCCTTATATAGGACCAGCGGCCGTAAATAAACTAATTAATGGTGCGCTGGCTCTTTAAATCCAGACCAGCCGTCGCACGCGCGCCCTAAGCAGTGGGTACACACGCGGTGGCCGGGACAGGCAGGAGCAGCGTGCACAGCAGCGTGGACGGGTAAGTGAGCCGGAGCCAGGAACTGGACAGCAGGGGGATGGTCGCAGGGAGCCGCGGCACCCGCGCCGGATCCCCTGCGGGCAGGGGGGCGGCCGCGGGGGGCGTCGGCACCCACGCCAGCCCCTATGAGAATGGTTTAAAGCTCTGGCCTCATGGAGTGGCCCCTGCTGTGACGTTCCCTTACTGTGCTGAGACCTGTGCTGGCTCCATTAACCTACTACTGTGTTCTTTGACGCTATGGTAGGATCTTAGCCCTCAGTTTGTTTTTTTCCAGCTGGCGCTGCCATAACTTTATCAGGCTGCATTCCTGCTTCAGTTTTTTGGTCAGTTTTGCTCCCGTAAGTGCCCAAGGAATTTTAGAGTGAAGCGATTCTAAGAGCGGCGGCAGTCACGTGCGTGTTATACTAAAACACAGCATTGTATGAAGACCTAACCAAACTCCCTCTGCATATTTAAGCATGGCACAATGTTCTACAGAACCCGACAGGCTCTGTGCTGCCAGGAAATAGCTGTTTTTTAACACGATTTGTCTGGAAGTAATTCGGACCGAAACAAATTTTGTCGTGAAATTCGGCGAAGTCGGCGAACCGAATTTTTGAGAAATATGGAAAAATTATTTTCCAAATCATAGCATTTTTGTTTACACAGCATCCCAACTTCTTTAGCAATGGGGTCACATGTAATGACATTAAAAGTTCTGGCGCTTTAAGTGCCGGTACCACATGTAGCTCTATAGACAATCAAAACTTATTAGGGATCACTCACCTCAAACGGACTAGTTCATTTGCCAGTTGAGAGTCACAGTTAATAGCAGGAAGTTCAGATTAGGAGTTAGTTGCAGCAAAAAGAGGTCATCAGGGTACTAACCGGTGGTTAGAGAAATTACCCACAGAAAGAGTTTAGCTAGAGCCAGGGAGAAAGATTAAAAAAGAAGGAAAACCACCAGTGAGAAGGAAGAACTAGTCTGGCAGGCAAAACCAGCTAATTATTAGGCTCATGATGAAGGAATACAGTAAGTCCCTGGTCTACCAAATTTGGCAAACCTGAATTATACCACTGGGCCCTAAAGATGGCCAATTGCCTTGCAGACACAGCAAGTAGGCTACTCTTACTAGGCAAAGAGGTGATTTCTGCAAAAAGAAAAGGATTGTGGATATGAGAGTGAAAGTACTTTCAAGTGATAAGCCTATGCCATGAGTAAAGTCTGCAAAGACCTTAAATTTCTGCAGTCTCTGTAGTCTTTCATTCGACAGATGCACTACAGCACTCAGCACACCAGTAGTAGGCCTATTCCAATACATTTGCACATCTGTCTTCATGGTGCTCCTGTCAGAGGCACTTACAGTAATTGCAAAGTAATTACATAATTACAAAGTTTTTATTCAGACTTCATCTAAATGTGAACTGAAAAATGTGTTCAAAGATCAACATACTGTGTACCTTTGATGTGGCCCTACATGAAAAATCTAAATTAAAAGGATAGTATTTGAATAATTAATAAAGGTCTGCTTTTTTACAGAAACAGTGGCACTTTTGCCTTTATTGAAGCTCAACCTTTCTGTAACCACTTTTATTTTTAAGGTAAGATTATCATTTGAAAATATGAAAATAGTTGAATACTAAAGAGGGTGTTCAACAATGTAGTTGCATTTTTTAAACAAAAAAAGTGATGAAAAACCGTGTCAAATTAATATTTACATGACAAAAATTTAAACAAATTTGGCAAAACTTTAATCTGGAGTTTTAATTATTTTATGGAATATGTACTTGGATCCAGAACTATTAGGGTAGTAATAAAATGTTCATAATGTAGCCTTTGTATTCAGCCACAATTTGCTGGAGCAAAGCAATTAAGCTGAATGCAAAATGTTGACTTTTAGATTTAATTAAACACATTTTTTATATAATCTCTTAATTTTCACAGGCTCAAAAGTAATTGGGCAATTAACGGACAAGCAATTTCATGGCCAGGTCTGGACAGTCTTCTCATTACACTAATGACAAATAAATTAAATAAAAGGTCTAGAGTTGATTTCATGTGATAGTTTTGCACCTGGCAACTGTTTTTGGAAATTCTCAATATGTTGTCCATAGAGATGTCAGTATGGGAAGTGAGGGATGTTATCATAAGGCATGTGAAGAAGGATATTGTTATACTAAAAAAAACACTGCTGAAGAGATTTCAAAAATTTTAAACATGACCAAATCAAACTAGTACTTTCTTTAAAAAAATAACTGCACTGCTGAGCCTAAAAACATCAAAAGGCTTGGATGTGGATATACATAGGACATAACTTAAGTACAGAGTTCTTTTTTAGAAAAAAAAAACTTTCTTCACATCATGATCAAAGAGAAGATAATTTAAAGCATACTTGCCAACTTTTGAAATTGGCCATCTGGGAGATCTCGAGCTGCATAGACCATGTATTTTTCATATCAAACCACCCACAAAACTCAACTGTGTAGTAGCTTTGGCAGAAAGCTAATTGAGGCATTTGGCATTATCCAGATTTCCTAGACGTTGGAAATCCTATTAACAGCCAGGAGAGTTGTTAGATGCCGCCAAACTGTGCCTGAAACTAAACCATTACACTTCTAGCAATATTTCTAATATACAGTGACCATTTAGTGGTAAATACCTGTGTACAGAGGCTCTGCATATGTTTAAGTGGTTACAGTGCAGTTATATCTAGGAACTCACCTGAGACCTCTTCTATGACTAGAGTTGTCCTCATTTCCATTTTTCTACATCCTGTCAAGACCACCACGATAACTACTAGCGGCCACGTTCCTGCAAAATTTACCACATAAATATCTTACATTTCTAATTTTTCCAGCACTTCACTACATGTGCTCCCCCTCTGTACAAACAGTGGTAATAGGTGGGGAAGTCATGGGGTTATAGGTGCAGGTGGGGAGGTTATGAGGTGAAAGGTGGAGGGGAGTGATACTGATACTGATAGTATCAGGTTGCAGCTGTCGGTTTTACCTTGGTTGGTTATGGAAAATAGGGGGAAGCCCACATTTTTTTATTTTTTTCAAAAATCATTTATTTATTGTGAAACAAAAAATGGGTAACAGCTGTAATCATTACAGAGGATGCCTACATTTAGATTCTCAATAAATAGATAATTTTCAGGAAAAAAAATGTGGGGTTTCCCTCCATTTTCCATAACCAGCCAAGGAAAGGCCGACAGCTGCAGTCTGATACTATCAGAATGGAAAAGTCCATGGATACTGGTCTTTTCCCATCCTAAAAATACCAGTTCACAGCCACCCCAGAAGCGAACAATTACATTAGAGGATCCGCTTCTGATGGTAACCCAGCTCTTCTTAGAATCCTGGTGCGATAGGTACTGGGATAATAGTGACATGGGGTGTGTGTCAGCCATGTGGTGTCAAAAACCACAGCTAGCTGACACCAAGCCTGAGCGTAGTAAAAGAGGCACCTGTCAGATGCCTCCATTACTAACACTGGACATAATTGAAAAAAAAACAGACACAAAGACTTTTATTTAAATAAACACTTCCCGAAAACAGCCCTCTTTATCCATTTTATTTAAAAAAATAGATCAAAGGTTGACCCGATGTAGTTCAAATGGGAGCCTGTAAATAAGCAAACATTACACATATCCAAATACATAGGCTGGAAAGCTTGGTGACACCCATCGCCCACAGGTAACACTCAGCTTTCCAGGTACCATCTTTGGGGGATGGAGTTTCACCCAGCTTTCCTGGATAGGCTATAACTATAGGAGACCACCAGAGTCTTGCTGCGGGGGCAACTTCTTCTCCCTGTGGGCTGTCTCCTGCTCCACCAAAGACAGGCTGCAGAGGGCAGAAGACAAGGAGAAACTGCCTGTCTTCTGCCCCCTGCAGCCTGTCTTTGGTGGGGGCAGGAGAAGGAATGCAGAGGACAACTCCTGTAGCCTGTCTCCTACCGCAGGAGAAAGGAAAAAGGCAGGAACATAAGGGTGACAGGAGCAAGGAGCGATGTAGTGATGATTTCCCAGGCAGCGCCTACGTCTTGAAAAGGCCGTGGGTGCTGCCCAGCTAGACTTATATAGTATAGATTAATAGGCTGCCCATCAGCATTGGCATCCGAGCAGCATCCTGTGACACTACTCCGGTGTCGGTTTTCTTAAAGAATCCCCTGCAGTCAAAAGGATTTACCGACCCTTCTGGAGACCTTGTGAGACCTTTCTGACCAATCCAGGAGGATTAGCAAGCAGGTAAATTTATAATTGCTCAAATATGTAAAAAGAACCCCCAAACAAACAGCAGCTAAAGGCCATTGTCATGACAGTGTTGTGAGCATTCTACTACCCACTCAATAACTATCCTTATACAGTAGGTCTTTTTAGGCAGTTGCAATGCATTGCTAGGCAACAGGTGTGCAGTGGCATAGCTACAGGGGTCGCAGCGGTTGCACTTGTGCCGGGCCTTTGAGCTGGGGAGGCCCACAGGCCCTCCTCGCAACATAGCTGCAGCATTCACAGCCAAAGAAGACAGAGCACAAGGAGAGCCTCATCAGAGCAGCGAGGAAGAGAGGTGAGTACTGGATTTTTTTATTTTTTATTATCTGCAGGGGGCCCAATTACCTGCCTAGCTATATACTGGGGGCCATCTTACCTACCTAGCTGTATACTGGGGCCATATTACCTGCCAAGCTGTATACTGGGGGCCACATTACCTACCTATATATATTTGGGGCCATATTACCTGCCTAGCTATATACTGGGGGTCCTATAACCTACCTAACTATATGCTGGGGGCCATACAACCTGCCTAGCTATATACCGGGGGCCATATTACCTACCTATATATATTGGGCGCCATATTAACTGCCTAGCTATAAACTGGGAGTCCTATAACCTGCCTAGCTATATACTGGGGGCCATTTAACCTGCCTAGCTATATACTGGGGGCCATATTACTTACCTATCTGTATACTGGGGGCCCAATTACCTGCCTTTCTATATACTGAGTGACCTATTACCTACCTATCAAGTGGCCCTTACTACCTTCATTAACCCCTTAAGGACCCGGCAGACAAGATGTACTTTCTAATGGTGTTATTCACTATACTATAGAATATACTGGGAAACCGCAAAAAAATTCTAAGTGGGACAAATTGTGAAAAAAAATGTATTTTCGCCATGTTTGCGGGGGTTTTGCTTTTACGGCGTTCAATCTTCGGTAAATATAATGTGTTATCTGTATTCTTCAGGTTGTTACGCATCTGCAATACCAAACATGTAGGGTTTCCGTTATGTTTTGGTACGGTAAAAAAATTCCAAACATTTTCTATTTTTGAAATTTGCGCCACGGCGCCATTTTGTGCGACCAATAACTTTTTTGTACTAACACCTACGGACATCAGTGAGGGGGCATTTTTTGCGGGCTGAAGTGTACTTTGTATCGCTAGCAGATTGGAATGCATGCGACTTTTTTGATCATTTTTATTCCATTTTTTGAGTGACGTAAAATGACCAAAAAACGCAATTTTGGCGTTTGGAATTTTTTTTCTTCTACGGTGTTCAGCGATAAATGATTTTATATTTTTATAGATCTGACTTTTTCGGACGCGGCGATACCAAATATGTGTAACTTTTTTATTATTTTAATGATTTTATTTGTAAAATGAGGAAAGGGGCGCCTGATGGGTAAAACAGCACCAGCGGGCGGAGCCACCCGCCGGCGCTGATACTGCCGGGTGTTAGTGCCGATTTGCCGCTAACACCCGGCGGCTGTGCGGGGGGATCGCGGAGCGATCCCCCTGCAAAGCCCCTTAGCGGCCCTGGGACGTACTCATACGCCCAAGGTCGTTAAGGGGTTAAGTGGCCCTATCTGCCTGCACTTAATGGCTCTATCTACCTCCCCACCTACTAGAAGTGTCCCTATATTGAAGGGGGAATTTACCTACCTAAAAGAAGCGTCGTCCTATCCACCAATCTAATCTGGTGGGACTTTCTACTATATGCAGTGTGTTCCTACCTACTGTTGGCACAAATGAGGGCCCTGTAGTTGGTTGGGGGAACTTTCACTGTTTGGAGTCTAATTTGTTTGTGTGGTAAATTCTGCAGGGACGAGTTTTGGCCGGGAGAAGACATCATGATGGTCTGGACCGGATGAAGAAAGAAAAAAGAGAATGACTCGTCAGAAAATACGTCACCTGTAAGCCACTAAATGTAACCCTGTAATCACTTATATGTCTGCAGAGCCTGTTTACAACTGCTATCTACCACTATATGGTCACTGTATGGTGGTAACAGCGGTCTTAGTGTAATGGTTTATTTTCAGTAACAGTACAATGGTTTTGTTAAGTCTCTTTATGGTGGTTATACGTGATCAGGGTATGGCGGTTTTATTTGACCATTGTATATTGTTGTTATTGGTATTACTGGTCTTGGTATACTGATTTGGTCAGTAACATTATGGTGATATTAGTAGTGATAATGTGGCACATCTATACTGGTTTCGCTTCTAGCCTAAGGCTATATGGCAGCTATACCACTATACATCTGAGTACTTTTTTTACTGGCTGTGGGTTGCTCTTTAAATAGTGTTGGTACCAGGGTAAAGCATCATGAGATGCGGTCCTGACATGAGTTGGTGTATAGGGACCACATTGTAGCTAGGCTCTGAGGAAAAGCCAATTAATGTGTTGTTACCCAACTTGGATACTGGTTAGGAGATCCAACGTCCAGTAAAGTTGAAGGATGCCTCTTTCCTTATCAGCTTTCCTCCAAAGCTGTGGAATGGGGTGTGTGGCTTTGTGCAAAAGAGGGAGTGTCATGTACTACAAGGGGTGTGGCCCACTCAAACCATCAAGGTAGCAATCTGCAATTCAAAATCTCGTTGACGGTCACTTTCAAAAGTTGGCAAGTATGGTTTAAATATGGCTTCTGATCCTGTAACCCCTGCCTCAAGTCACCTTGTTCTTGATTCCTTTTTTGTATTCTTAGTTAATTTTGAAATTGGCTGCTAACCTTACTACTTTCACCCTTAAATACCCTACATGGTAATTATGGTATTACTCTCAGGGTCATATTAACAGCTCACGTGGCAGCTGAGCTAAGGCACTGAGCCTTATATGCTCCCCAGTAAAACCAGGAATACACATTGCAGTAATGTTATGTTTAGATCATGCCTTTTGCTGTGTTTTTCTAAAAAAAAAAAAAAAATTATGTAGAAAAAAGTAATAAAAATTAAAATTAAAATGTAACAATGTGTGGATAGCAGTCATTAAATCCCCAAGATGCTGTGATCCATAGTGGTCATAGCATCTAGGTAGTTTGAGAGAGGACTGTCAGCCCAAAGCCATCTTTTGACGTGATTGTGTGGTACCACTGCATTGCCATTGCACCTAGTGTCAAGTTGATAATTTAAGGAAAAAACATCAAAGTCTGTTTCATCATTAAATTCTTATTAAGCTCATCAGATAGTTTGTTTAAACTACTTTTACTGCTATACATCCTTATCGAAGTATCAGATATCTTTCACACAGCTTTACTTGAACGGATGCGCTGTCTACTTCAGCGAGAAGTTATATCAAGAAACCAACGAAATTCCCTTCTCGGACGATATAGAGACAAGTTCAGGAATGTCTCTTATCAACTAATGCCTAGCAAACTTATGTAGATACAATAGACTATGAGGTTTCAGCCACAGCCAATTAGCCAATGATAGAATGATCATGTGATTCTTAATACGTGGAAGATATCAAACTGTTACTTCCTGTTAATAAAGCAGATTTATTTCCCAAACAGAAGGTGTGGGTCGTATCTCTCGAGTTCCGGCTGTCGACAGCTGTAATAATAATATAATTTGGAGGAGACATTTAATTGGATAAAAGGGTAGTGGAAAATACTTCTACCCCTAATTTATCATCTTGACACTAGGGGTCTGACAAAGGCTTGCTTGGGAGAAGCAGCCTGAAGCAGCAGAATACAAGCAGGCAGTGATATACAGCATTACATAAGTATTGCAGTGTATTATGTAGGTAATTTAAGGATCGCATCTCCAAGTACCTTTATGGAAAAATCCAAAATGTGGAAAAAAAAAATGAAAATAGAAAATAATAAAGTGTGAAAAAAGTTTAATATTAAAAAATCACTAAACTCCCCATTTTACCAATAAAAATGCATTATTACTAGATAAATAGTAGAAAACAAATAACCTCAACATATTTGGTATCGCTTTAGCAATAGTAACCTGTACTATTAAACGGACATTTTTTGTCCCTCGCCATAACAAAAAGTAAAAGCAATGTAAAGCAATCAAAAAGTCACATTTACTCCCAAAACAATACCAAATGAAAGTTCAGCTCACTTATCAAAAAACAAGCCATCATTTGGCTATCTCAGTGGAAAATAATAAAAAGCTATGGCTCTTGGAAGGTGAGGATGAAAAAATGATCACTAAACCTGTAAAGGGTTAAAGAGTCGGTGCAATTGTGTATAAAAAAACTAAATACATTTATCTACTTATTAAATATCACACATACACAGAAAACAAAAGGATGTGCAAAAATATGGATAGATCAAGCCATGCTTACAGTGGCTACAGAAAGTATTCAGACTCCTTTAACTGTTTCACTCTTTGTTTCATTGCAGCCATTTGGTAAGATCCAAAAAGTTCATTTTTTTTTGCTCATTAATGTACACTCTGCACCCCATCTTGAAAGAAAAAAACAAAAATGGAGATATTTTTTTAAATTTATTAAACAACAAAAACTGCAATATCACATGGTCTTAAATATTCAGACCCTTAGCTCTGTATTGAGTAGAAGCAACCTTTTGAACTAGTACAGTCTTCTTTGGAATGATGCAACAAGTTTTTCCCACCTGGATTTGGGGATCCTCTGCCATTGTCCTTGCAGATCCTCCCCATTCCCTAGTTAGGGTGAACATTGAGGGACACCCATTTTCAATCTTCCAGGAACCAAGGGGGTTTAAATCAGGGCTTGGCTGCGCCAGCAAGATGTCAAGAGTTGTTCTACCCATGCTTTATTTTAGCTGTTTTCTTAGGCTCATTTCTTTTTGGGAAAATGAACTTGGGCCCATCTGGGGTCCAGAGATCTGGGAAGAGATTTATGCAGGATATATATTCCATTCATTTTTCCTTAATTACAACCATTTGTCCGCCCCGCAGCTGCAAGGTTTCCCTGGGACGACGATAAAGCCCTGACTGGGGAGGGCTTCAGTGATTTTTTGATTTGGGGAACTTCCCATCCACTCTGACCCGGGGAGCTCAATAAATCTTTGGGTTTTCTTTACCTTTGTCAAATGTTCCAAAAAAAGGGGGAATCTAGCAAAGAACTATTTACTTTTTAATATTTTGCCATGGGCAAATTGAACTCAAAGTTTCAATTATAAAGCACAAAAGTAACTTTTATTATGTATAAACAAAAACCTTTCACACTTTTAAAAAAACCTGATTCCAACCTTTCCAATTTTTCCCTTTCAAATTGTGGAGAATAACTCCTTTTTATTATCAAGTTGGGGAACCCGACTACAACAGGGGACCTTTATATATACAGAAATTTTTACAAACCCAAAATAAGGGATCCAAAACTCCCACGGGAAAAATCATCCCTAATTCGGGGACAAAAAAAATAAAGTTTCCCTTGTAAAACCCTCGCGGGGTCATTTGAAAAAAGAGGTATAAATACAAATTTAAAATGTATGCCGCCCCCCCCCAAATTTTTTCACCACTAAAGGGCTTCATAGGGGATAGAGGTCCGGTCCAAAAAGGTGTCCCCATTTCCTTTTATTCCCCGGTACACACCATTCAGGTTTCACCAATTTGGGCCACCAGAGATTCAACATCCCATTCCCCCTTTTTACTCCCGCATAACGAAACTATGTGCTGCGCTGAAAATTCTTATAACAAACTTTCCTCGAAAAATTCCCCCATCTCCATAGCGGGCTTGCGCCCTATCTTCCATGCCCCCCGCGCCTGTGCTGTACCAATGGACATTTTGCCCTGTTGTGAGGACTTGCCCAAACTTCTCTTAATTTTACGTCTTGTGGCTCCCCCTAAAAGGACAAAAGCAGAATGGTATTACATTTACGACCTACTAGCTATATCACTTCCATAAACCTTTTCCCTCTATATCAATATGCATTTTCTTTGGGGTACTGCTCCTTAATTACATGAAAATCTTTGCTCTTCCCATGAATCTCTTCTCCTCTGTATCTAATATACATATTCATTTTAGCCCATCCAGATTTCCCTGAATTAGAACAAAAATTACAACGAAATATAGAATCTCCGAGAGAAGAAATTAAAGAAAGGAAACACAATAAATATCTAGGATCGGAAAGATTTTTGATAACAATCAGGTTTATTTTTGGGAAAAAATAGTAGATTTTACCTACAAACCTAATTTATATTCAGATTTGTCAGATTCAGAGATGTCTGCTGTAGAAGAATCCTCCACAGGTTCCATTAATAGTCAAACGCAGGATAAGAAAACTGGTTGGAAGAAGGGACAGAGAAAGAACGAAGGTTGGACAAATAAGAAAACACATAAAAAATCATCTACCCCAACAGTACAACATCAGAATCCTCAGACATCCCAATCAGAGAAAGGATCAATGGGATTAAATACATTATTCTCTTTCTGTACCCTTGGTGCAGTGGGCCCATGGTATGGGAGCACAGCAATGATTTTCAAATGGCAATACAAATACCCATCAGTGGCAGGAAATGGACACTTGTGAACACAATGCAAACTCAATCTCAGGAGCATTCAAAAATGCAAATGCATCCCCTTTTTTTAGAAAAACCAAGGATTCTCTTTAGGGATCGAGAGATTGGGAATTATCAGAAATAACAAAGGATGGAGCACTTCAAGTGATTAATTTATCCTCCTATAGACTAACGGAAAATCAAAAACAGGTGTTGGCATATGGCCTTACGTTTAACTCCTATGCCCAGATTTAATGAGTTTGTATGGGTAAAAGATATTAATCTCTTTGCTAAAGTTGGCTTTACATAAAATATCATAAAATGAAAAATAATGATGAGCAAACCTTTAGGAAATTAGAGGAAAAAACATGAAGGAGACCCCATAATTCTAGATATACCCTTGACTAATTTGAAACCAAAATCTAGGAATACACCTCTGATATCACAATACAATTTGCTGGATACGTTTGTGGAAGTAGTAACGCAAGATACAAAGAAACTAGCACTGAGACGACAACCATCTTCTTTAAATTTAAAATAGGATGAACAACTAACATGCAAAATTTATAGTCTAACAGGAATAGTAAAAAAAGCCCTTTTGAAAAGGGGTGGGAACTTTGTCATCCAAAATAAAAGTAACTATAAGCAATGGTTAAGAAGGGTTTCAGAAACATATGAAGGCTTTAAAAAGACCCAAACCCAAATGATATTTGAAGGAAAAAAAAAGGTTTTTTGGAAACCTGGGTAAGTGAAAAAATTAAATTACTGAAGATGAAAGAAATTTATGTTAAATTGAATCCTACATTGCACCTTTTTATGCATTCCCAAAAAATGCAAAAAGAGGTTTGGCCAATACCAGGAAGACCATAGTCCAGGTAAAATAATTTAACCAAGGACCTGCACGTATTTTGACCATGACTGACCCCCTTTGTCACGGCCTTCCTCAAATCTTAAAGATACAAGGGATACGTGATGAGAATTAATATCTAGTAAATGGTGAAAGACAATTTCTTGCAAGTTTAACTAAACCCTATATATAACATCAGACATGACCTGGACCAAATAATAAATAATCAAGGGGTAAACCCAATTTTTAGGGAACTAATATTTTTTTTTACAGCTTTTGGGTTTTTTGTTTTGACACATAATTATTTTTTTGTTGATAGTACCTTTTATCACCAAAAAGGGAGCACCATGGCACAGTTTTCCCCAAGTTTTTGCTAATTTATTTTTAGGTTGGGTGGGAGGATGCTAGTGTTTTTCTGCACATTTTTAAAATATTCCAGATGGGATTTCTTTTTGGGGGGGGTTTTTTGATGAAATTTTTGTTTTTTTGGGGAAATGGTCTTTGAAGAATTTTTTAAGGTTTTTGCATCTAGACTAAATTTGAAAAATAAAATTTGGGATGAAATTCACTTTTGAAAACATCGAGAGAAAATTTAAAATTTTTTTTTGGAAATCTTAAAAATTTTATTTTGGGATGAAAACAAGCGATTCAGACAAAGATATTTCGGAAAAAATACGACTACAAAATTTCTGTTACCCCTTTTCAAGTTTGGACTCCCTTTCCCCTTAAAAAAGGGGGAAATTCCCATGGGGCCCCAATTTTTTTTAGGGCCGTAGGAACTGCTTTTACATTAGAGGTTTTTCAATAAAATGTATTAACAAATTTGAAACTTTTTTCCCGGCAAGGGGGTTTACCCAAAAAAAATGTTTGGGGAAAGGGCGTTTTAAAAGTGTTTTTGGCCCTAGGGGACAGAGGACTTTTAAATTAATCGTAAACAAAAGAAGAAGGGAAAAAAACTGGGGGGGTTAAACTTAAAAGGCCTTGGCATATTCTGAAACAAAACCCGGGAAATTTCTCTGAGGTGATTCCTAAATATCCAAGTGCCCACAAATAAAAAAGGAAAAAAATTTTAAAGGGTTTAATTTGGGGTGCATAGTAAACTTTTGTTAAAATTTGAAAAAAAAACTTTGGTTTACAGTCCCCGGGGTGGTGGGGCTCAAAACCCTTTGTGAAAACTCACATTTTGAAATTTTTATATAAAAAAAACTAAGGAATTTGTTAATCCCTTTTGATTAAAAAAGTTTTTAAAGATAAAAAAATTTTTATCAACTGAAAAAACCGAGGGGGGGGATTTAGGGGGGCTTTGTGTACCTGCCCCAAGATCTATGTGGGAAAAACCATACAGGAGTTTCGTTGTCAGATCTCAAAACATCTGAGTACTATTAAAACTAGAGGTCACACTCCCCTAGCGAGACACATTTTGGAAGTACATAATGGTGAAATAGACGTGCTAAAATTTTGGGGCATCTATGTGAAAAAGCTAGGGGAAAGAAATCTGGATGTAGTTTTGCTGCAGGAAGAGGCAAGATGGATATATAGACTCAATACAATGAACCCCAAGGGCATAAATGAAGGCTTTTCATTTTCAGAATATTTTAATCCTGCTGATTCCCTATTTACTTTTTGAAGAAACATAATATATGTGATTAAGTACGGTCAGTGGTATAATCATGGTTGAATTTATGACTATAGGAGCATCAGAGGTCACATAGGTTTTTTTTTTCTTTCCATCTCTTCCCCTATCCCCCTCTTACCCCCTCTGCCCCCACCTTGTCCCTCACTTTCCCAGTATCTTGCAATGATGATAAGTATTAATCACATGAGGCCACAGGTTCTATTTAACAAATTCGGATATATTTTTATTTTGCATAAAAAATTGGTTAGCAACTGAATCTTATATTATATACTCTTACATTGCTATGATGAGACACAGTTTGGGAGTAATTTACCATCTATTTATGTATACATTTATTGTTTCTACCAACTGTGTAGATTTTGTGCTAACTACAAATACAATATATGCAATACACTGTATGCAAATACAATAGAGCACGAATGTATTAACATTTCTGCATATTCTCATTGTAACGTTATGAATGAGGTAACTAGCTGTGACCTGTTAGAAAGAATATTTAGTGGGGAAGGTGGGAGGTCAAGTTGTGGGAGGAGGGGGGCGGACTAACCATAAGCCCTGAAGCTTTATTAAAATTAATATGTATATTAGATACAGAGGAGAAGAGATTCATGGGAAGAGTAAAAGATAACAGTGGACAGTATAATGGAGCACGTATTCCCAATGAATATGCATATTAGACATAGAGGAGAAAAGGTTTGGCCAGGTCAATGAAGTGTTGTGGTCGTCCCAAACTTCTTACATTTAAGGATTATGGAGGCCACTGTGCTCTTAGGAACCTTGAGTGCTGCAGAAATTCTTTTGTAACCTAGGGTAGATGTGTCCTTGCCACATTTCTGTCTCTGAGCTCATTGGGCTTCCTTAGACCAGATTCTCAGTGCTCTGAATCCCCTGTGAAGTCTTTATCGACAGGTGTGTGCCCCTCAAATCAAGTAATCATTTTTATTAAAACAGCTGGACCCCAATAAAGGAATGGGAACCATTTTTAAGGAGGATCGAAGAAAAAGGGACGTGGGGTTTTTAAATAGAGTGTTAGAAAAGGGGGTTTGATACTTTGCCCATTTGATATTTCGTTTTTCTTGTTTAAAAAATTTGAAAAAAAAATTACATTTCGTTTTTTTATTCAAGATGGGGTGCAGGTCTACATTAATGAGCAAAAATGAACTTTTTGGATTTACAAAAGGGTGCAATGAAACAAAAGTGAAAAAAAGGGTTGAAAAACTTTTTGTACCACTGTATAACAAACCCAAACACAAACATGCCCCGCTTCTTAGAGATCTTTGCTAAACAATAGTGTTGAGCGATTTTTATCGAAAAAGTTGAAATCGGCAAGGTTTTTATGGTGATCGAAATTTCCAGATCATGGGGAAAATTTTAAGGTTAAATCGTGCATAATCTATTAAAGATCGCGCCTTTTTCGGCGCTTCCTAAATTTTGGCGGCCAGCAAATGAGATTACAGAATAGATCAGGGTGAGATGTGTGTGCGACGTCATGACTGGGATGTTTTATGGTTGCGAATTGGCTGGAAAAATCCATGACCACGTTTTACATAGAACAGCGTTTCCTGTTTCAGCCTCAGTGTCTCTCAGCGTCTCATGGGATAGGACCTGCGCTCTGCCTGTGGCCAAACAGCTCAGCGAAATTAGTCTATTTCTGCACAGAGAAACCTCTACTATTAGCTGTGATCCTTCCAATTTAGTTAGATTAGAGATTTGAACATTTTATGTAGTTAGCTAAGAATTTTAAAGCAGCATCTACGCTGTAAATTCACGGCGGTGGGACCGGGGGGGGCCCCCGCGGGCGAACACAGACAAGCTCTATCAATAAAGAACACGGGATAAAGTGCACCAAGACTGAGTGTAGACATGGTAGTGGAATACCGTTATTATTAACAGTTTGCTATGAAATATTTCCTGGATTTTGGGCAGCCTGAACTTATATTTGGATAAACATCATTTTCTAGTAACTGCAGTCTCTTTGTTAGCTGCAAAACTCCACTTTTTATTATCAGTATAACATTTCAGATAGGTGTTCAATTTTACCCATTACAACTGTTGATATATCCCCCTTGCAATTAAATTACAAAACCAGCAATCTTGTAGTCAGCACAGGTTGTTTTGTTGCCAAAAATACCATGTATCGTACGAAAAACATCACGTTACTTGTTTTTTGACTTTGCCACCCAGCACTGTTCATTGACGCAGCATCTACGTAAATCTTAAAAAGCAATTCTATATTTTACCCCAGGTGAATTGAAAGGTGCAAAAAATACCGTTATTATATCAAACATAACAGTTACGTGTTTTTGACTTTTGCGCACCCAGCATTTTTCATTGACGCAGCATCCACGTAAATCTATTTAAAAAGCAATTTATATTTACCACGGTGAATTGAAAGGTGCAAAAATACAGTTTATTTCATTAAAACATAACAGTTACATGTTTTTTGAAATTTTGCGCACCAGCACTGTTCATTGACGCAGCATCTACGTAAATCTTAAAACAGCAATTCTATAATTCACCAACAGGTGATTTGAAAGGTGCAAAAAATACCCTTTTATTATATCAAAAACATAACAGTTAGGGGTTTTTTTAATTTTGGGCCCCCAGCACTGTTCATTGAGGCGGGAAATCTTTCGTAATTTTTAAAAAAAAAAGGGAAAAAAATTATTTTTTATTAAAACTAAAGGGGTTTTTTTAAATTTTTGGAAAGGGTTTTTTGCCAAATAAAAATTTTAAACGTTTATTTTAAAAAAACCCAAAAACATAACAGATACGTGTTTTTTGTACTTTTCCCCCAGTCCAGATTTGTTGTTTGGGAAAAACTTGCATTTAAAATTTTAATCCAGAAATTTTGGGTTTTGATTAGGGGTTTTGGAGAAATTGCTTTTGATTTTCCCGTTTTTTAATTAGAGATTTCCCCCAAAAAACTTTTCCATCCTTCTCAAATTTTTAAATATTTCTAAACCATGGAGCGAAATGCAGGTGGAAAGCGAAAAAAGGGGGGGTAGCACATGGGGTAAAAGGTGCGGGAAAAGGGTTGCCCCTTTTACAGTGTGGCGCAAACGCATGCCAGGGATCGTCAGTTGCGGACCTCGGGGCCTGTCTTGCTGGGTCGGGGCCCCTTGTGAATTAAGAAAAGGGACATCGTCGCCAATCTGCCCTTTTCAGGGTTTTAATGAAACCCTGCTTTCTAGCAGTCTTACCCCCTCTTTCCTCGCAGTAAAAGGCCACAAATGTCGTCATCGGCATCCTCAGATCCGTCCAACATGACGCAGCTCCAAATGTCAATTCATGTCCCACACTGTGGATAATACATTGTCTGAAAGACCTTCTTTCGATGACAAAATGCGGGTTGGGGTCAGGAAGGCATGTTATAAGATCAAGAGGGAGATTTAGTCTCATCTCTGACGCCAGTTACTGATGCATCAGAGGAGGTGAATGGAAGCGGGTCAATAGGCAAAAATCCGGACGCGGTCGGCAAACGCCTTGCAGTGCCCTTGCTTGTAGCCCGCAGTACTGGGATGCAGAATGTCAGACGGACAAGTCACCTGTGTTGATGATGATGATGATGATGACGACATTGGGATCCATTTCCTGTCTTTTCCGAAGCAGATCTTGCTTGGCGATGCGCTCATCAGTTGAACGAGAGGACTACGATTGGGGTAGTGTCATACGGGGGTCCGCCACAAAAAAGGGATGAGGGCGGTCGCAGAGTCGTGATATGATTCCGCCAGCCCACGGTTCAGCGCAACCCCGCTCCTCGCTTATCGCCATCAAAAGGTCCAGGACCCTCTCAAGCTGGGCCTTCTTGGAGCATGCCTTGATTCACCCTGCGATGTCTATGCCGCCTTTGCCGTAAAACGCATAAGTAGAGGCAAGAAACCTTAAGTGGTTAAACCACCACAACATGTCTAGTCACATGCAGCGAATGCATGAGTTGAAATGGCGGGAACACTTGGCCAAAACGGCCAGACCGACGCGGGGCACCAACCACTGTCACACCCTCTGTCTTCCGCCTCCTCCTCCGCCCACGAACCAAGTGTTCCTCTGCTGCCAATGTCTCTCAGAGTCTTGATCAGGGATAAGCCCTCCCGCTTCAGCCTCCAACGTCACCCGCAAGTACACCAGCACCCACCAGAGGACCCATTCATCCCTTTTCTTCCGCCAGTTTGACGACATGCACGCGTTTACAGTGGCCAGTCTACAGCAGCCTTCTGTCTTCCAGGTTTGGGAGCAGAAGAACACTTTACCCAAACCATCCCAAAGCCAAAAAGCCTGAATGTCGGGCATTGCCAGCTTTTGGCCTTAGGAAATGAAAGAACAAACGTTGCCTTTCGTTCTGGTGGACCACAGATGGTTCCGCCACGTTCATGGCCTCGCTTGCCGCCCAATACAAGATGCGAGCAAGGCATTTCTTTGCCAGAAAAGCCGTCCCTGCCCTGGCCAGCACGTGGTCATCTAATATTCAGCGCCGTTTGTCTGAATCTGGTCCGCGAAAAAGTCCATCTCACCACCGTCAATGGACTACGTAAGCACGGCAAGACCGCTTTATCTCTGTGACAGCTCACTGGGTGAGCTGGGTGGATGTCTCTGGGGGTGACGGTGGCTCTCAGGCTCGGAGCACGCTCTTCAAACCGCAGGGATGGTTGCAGGGCTCTTTCCACCAGGTCCTCTGGTGGGCTTCAGTTTTGTGGCCCAGAGAACACCAGGCCGTGTTGAAATTAATCTGCCTTGGGGACCGTCCACACACATGTCCAGGAGCTGTTGGACGGCTCTAGCAACGAGACGAGCGCCTGGCTGTGGGTGCAGACCTTGTGCCATGGCAAGGTGTGTGCGGATAACGGCGCATTCTGCTGGCCGCCTAAGTGAAGGTAGGCTGGAGCACATCCCTTGCTGGCACATGTCCATGACCTTGTCGTCAGATTGCTTAAAGAGCCTACCGGGTCTGACTGCCTGTGAAAGAAGGCTCGAGTCTGAGTTCGCACTTCCGCGTTCGCACCGCTGCTTCGTCCCGACCTGGCTTGCGTCGCGGGCGCAGCGTCAGCTCGGCCTCCCCGTCAACCGTCTCGATTGTTGACGTGGCAACCATGCTGAAATTCCACCTCTACATGCCTCCAGCGATTGTCGCACTCGCAGCTCGCAATGCATTACGCAATACGAAGTGACAATGGCCTAACAAGAAGCGGTAGGACCTCGGGTGTTGAACCACCGAGAGTAGAATGGAGGGCAGGTGAAAGAGCTCTGCACCTATCCTTGCCAGTTTTGAAGAAGCCACCAAATGGTCAGTGCGGACAATGCCCTTGTCAGCCTGAGCATTGTGGTGATCTTAGTTCTGGAAGATTGTTGGACACTCTGAAACAAGGTCCCGCCAGCGACGAGGAGGAGACGGACACAGATGCGGACACGGAAGCCTTTTCTCCGTCAAAATCTCACAAGGCCGACAGTTTTCACAATTTCATCGGTTTCATTAGGCAGTGCGTTCGGGGGTCATGGCTAGTGCAAGTTGGCGCATCAGCTCTCAGGGATGGCCATCATTCTTCAGCAAGTCAGGGCTGTGATGAAGCTAGTGCCGGAGGCAGCGGAAGGAGGAGGAGGAGGAGGTATCCTAGACACCGATTATACCGACGTCCCTGCCTTGCGAAAGAGGTTGTCGCGAAATTGAGCGCGGAGGAGGAAGATGAGGATGATCAGTTTGCTAGTGCCCCTCGACCCAGAGGGACTTGGGTGAAATCAAGGCTCCATCTCTCACATTGAGTGCTTGGATGCTCAATTTCCTCCAACATGATCCTCGCATTAGGCTATCAAAATGAACAACGTTACTGAGTGGCACCCTCTGGATCCCGGTACACAAACCAAAAATCAGCACTTTCCTATCCACCCACCCAAATGGAGAGTAAAATGCAGGAAATGGAGACCTTGCTGATTGATCAACTGGAGACATTGTTGCGTCTGCTTCACGTTCCCAAATGTCACCGGTGGAACAAACTTCAGCGACGTGACGGCAGAGAGTGACCAAGTAGGCGTAGCAGGCAGCATGCAGGCAAGGTGGCAGAAGGCCTATTGGGTGACCTCTGGCAATCTTTGTTTACACATCACCAAACGTATGCAATGCAGGGCACAATTCCAACACACAGAGATCAGCTTAAGATCATGGTGCACGGACTATCTTGTGTCTCAAAACGATGTTTTTGCATGTGTTCCGGACCAATAGACTTATGGGTATCACCAACAAATGGACGAATGGCCCGAGTGGCTCGTCACGCCATAGAGGGTGTTGTCCTGCCCAGCAGCCAGCTCATATATGAGCGGACCTTCAGCACAGCTGGAGAAGTCATTACAGACAAACGCATCCGGCTTTCCTCAAGATAAAATGTGGATCGTTTGAATTTCATCAGATGAATCAGGCATGGATCTCTGTGATGTTGTGGCCCAATTGCCGAGGTCACCAGATTAGTTGACAGTCTACTTCACATTCATTTTCAGAACAGAAATGGTCTCTTGAAAACTTTTTTTTTAAAATGATTCATTTTTACTGCTTTTTTATTCTCTTTTCCAAACAGTTCATTTTGATGGTTTTGCGGTATTGTGAGGGACTGTAAAAGACAGCAAGGTTTCATGACACACGTATTCCATTTACTCACTTTATCTTAAGAAGTTTTAGATTGGTAAATAGGTTTTTGAAGGTCATGTTGCTGTTTGAGATACAGCAATAATCATGGTTCCTTTGGAAGAAATGTGACTTCTAGTGGCATTTTCTCCCTCACAATTTTTAATAGTGGCTGAGGAAGTATATTTATAATTTTTTTGGGGTCATGTTGCTGTGAGATACAGCGCATAATTAGGTTCCTTTGGACAGAAATGTGGCTTCTAAGTGGAATTCTCCCACAATTTTTAATTGTGGCTGAGAGTCATATTTATAATTGTTTGGGGTTAACTTTAGCTGTGGAGATAAAATCAATAATCATGGTCCTTGTAACAGAAATGTGGCTTCTAAGTGGCATTTCTCCCTCACAAATTTTCAATGCAGTGCTGAGATAGTCATTGTTATAATTTTTTGGGTCATGCTGCTTTGAATGCAGCAATACTACAGGTCCTATTATAAAAAAATGATGTTTCTAACAGGACATTTGTTCTTCACAATTGACCAAAGAGGCTCCCCAAAGGTGGGGGTCATGCTTTGAATTTTTGGGGCATTTTGCTGTTGACATGCAGCTATACTACAGGTCCTATTCTAAAAAATGATGTTTCTAACAGACATTTGTTCTTCACAATTGATCAAGAGTGGTTCAAGGTGATGGTGCTGTCAGAAACAGGAATAGGTAGGGCCACTGTTAATCGGACACATATTGCAAAATGACTTGTTTTTGAAGATCTTTTAACATAGCTATCAATCCTGTATTGAGATAAAGCCCATTTATTACAATGAAAAAAGTGAAACAAAGACATGGTTTGGGATTCAATCCTATTTTAAAAATGTGTTTTTCTAGATTAAAGTACTAAAAAACTTGCATGTACACAATAGCTTGTAAAAAATTCCTCTGAATTGTACAAAGGGAGGTTCAGGAAACTTGACCCAGATGTAGGTTATTCAGAGGACATGGAGTTTCGGAGCACGGACAGGAGAACAAAGTAGACAGAGACCCATTTTTCCTCCAGCACGTTGAGTAAAATGAGAAAAAGAATGCAGATAGCAGGGCACCTGGGTGTAACAGGGCATTAACCACCAGTATTTCAAGTGACGCTAAATTGGGTCCACACTATCGGAGGGGCAAGAGCTACCCAGGTATTGACTGTGTACAGAGGAAGGCTGGAGTTCTCAACACTCCGCTTCCGCAATCTGCTTCAGCACGGACAGTTTTCGTTTGATGCGTCATCAGGGCTTTTAAACCTGCGGTTAATAGATGACGGACGCCAGCTGGGCTTTTCACCGAACCCACTGTAACTCTGGGCCCCTGGGTCATGCTGTGGCCCAGACAGTATCAGTCAATGTCCAGTTCAACTAATGGTGGTTGAAAGACTCCTTTTCGGCACTTTTTTAAATGTGGGGTCATGCAGGTTTGGGCTCATGCTGTGGCCAGGACACAGTATAGTCAATGGTCCAGGTGAAAACTAAAAGGCATGTGTGAAGACTCTTTTTCGGAACTTTTTAATGTGGGGGTCATGCAGGTTTGGGGCTATGCTGTGGCCCAGGACAGGGTATGTCAAATGTCCTGTTCAACTAAAATGGTGTTGAAAGACTCTTTTTCCGGCACTTTTATAAATTGTGGGGGGTCATGCACTCGCGCTTTGGGGCTCATTGGCTGGGCCCAGGACAGGTATAGTCATGTCCAGTAAACTAAAATGGTGGTTGAAAGACTCCTTTTTCCGGCACTTTTTAAATTGGGGGTCATGCAGGTTTGGGGCTCACTGCGTGTGGCCCAGTACAGTATAGTCATATGTCCAGTGAAACTAAAAGGTGGTTGAAGAAGCTCTTTTGCCGGCACTTTTATATATGTGGGGGGTCTGCTGGTTTGGGGCTCATGCTGCGTTCAAGGACAGGGATATTTCATATGTCCAGTTCAAGTAACATGATGGGTCCAAATCATACTGCTTCTGGCACTTTTTAATTTGTGGTTGATGCAGGTTTAAGGGTCAGTGTGTGGTACAGACAGCGGATGTAAATGGTCTGTGACTTTTTTTCTGTGGACTTTTATAACCATAAGGTGTTCCCTAAGATGTAGCCTGTATCCATTTGACTGTGGTGGAGGTTAAGTTCAGCTTCTCCAGCCTTGTGTGGGTGTAATCATGTAGGTGTTGTTGCTGTCCCATAGTCTTTCATGGGCATCGCGCATAAGCGATGCTCACTATCGAAAAACCTTATCGATAGCGGCCTGACTATCGACTATCGATCGATCTCGATAGCCAACGCAATCGCTCAACACTACTAAACAACAGTAGCATTTCTGGTGTCTATAAAGATGTATTTATATGCAATGATATATTTCATCAAAATAAATTCATACAAATACCTCTACGACACTTTGCTATGGATGAAACCTGTAACTAATGGTCATATAGCTACTTTTTAATGCTGCTATACAAGGAGCAAATATTACTGTATTGTTACTGACCAAACCAGACCTATATTATCAATAGTATCACTTTACAAGAAACAAGTAATACTACCACATTAGAACCACATATTATCACCCTATAGTGACTGAAAAATACCTATTCCTTAACTTCTTACCACCGCAGCCAGTTTTGACCTCACTGACAGAAACCCATTTTTTTAAATCTGACATGTTACTTTATGTGGGAATAACTATACAATACTTTAACCTATACATTATGCTTTAAGCATATGACACATTATGCTTTAAGGTAGTAAGAAATTGAAATCCTTACGAAGTTCAAAAATGTCTGTGTTTAAGACATATAGTTATTCCACACAAAATAGTTTATAACTATCATTTACCAAACATCTACTGTAGGTTGGCATCATTTTAAATGTGTTTTTATTTCTTTACGACTTTAGGGGGCATAGAAATTTAGGGCCACATATATGAAAACTGTCTAGGTTTTTTTTTTATGTGTTCATCATGCAGGTTAAATAACATGACTTATTTATAGGCTATGTCGCTATGCATGTGGTGATAAGAAAATATGTGTACTTCATTTATTTGTGATCTTTTTTGGGGTGATTGGCATTTGTAAAGAGAAAAATGGTGGTGTACATGTTTTTTTTTTATTTTACATTTTTTTTTATTTACTTTTTTTTACTTTTCTTCAATTTGTAAATTTTTTTTGACTTGTCCCCATAGGGGACTTATAACTGTTACAATGGATAGCGATAGATAGCCGGGATACTATTCATAGCAACTGTCAATTATGCCCAGCTCTGCTCACAGGACAAAGCCGGGCATAGTGATTCAACAGGATGCCCATAAGCCTTTGTTAGGATTCCAGGTTGCTAGGGAAGCCATTGGCACCCAAAATTTTATTGTGGTACCCAAAGTGGTTATGCCCGCTAGGGATGAACTCCGTTTTGAGAAACCGCAGGGGGTC
This sequence comes from Phyllomedusa bahiana, assembly GCA_025379985.1. NCBI lineage: Eukaryota > Metazoa > Chordata > Amphibia > Anura > Hylidae > Phyllomedusa > Phyllomedusa bahiana. The sequence continues at coordinate 2,263 of JAODAL010034082.1, read as the reverse complement.
CGGGAAATTTGCGGAAGCACTTCCGCTAGGACGTACAGGTACGTTTAATGTCAGGAAAGGGTTAATATAAACCATTATACTAAGGTCAATATTACCACAATACAGTGACCGTATAGGGCCATGATTTGTATACAGGCTCTGCAGATGTATAAGTGATTAAAGTACAGTTATATCCAGGGGAAAACAGGTGACGTCTTCAATGACTACAGTTGTTCTCTTTTCCTTTTCTTCTGCTTACAGCTCAGACCGCCATGACGACTTCTCCTGGGTCCAGAATTTACCACACAAACATTTTACACTCCTCACTTTTCCAGCATCTCCTAACCTGTTCTCACCTCTGTACAAACTCCCCATGGGGTGATAGGTGAAGGTGGGGAGGGGCTATGGATTGATGAGTGGATGTAGTATTTTGTGTTGGCACCAGGGCTAAACTAGGTGGGGAAGGGACATTTCAGACACAACTCCTGGGGAGAAAGAGGCCCAAAACTCCCGAAAATGGGCTGCAGCTGTGGCCTGTACTCCCAAGGATCATATTGTGCAGACTGAATTCCATCCCTTGCACCCGCAGAAGATAAATCACAGGCATGATCCTCATAGGGTGAAAGGGATGAAGTTTATTACTGTCATAATTTTTGTAGTGTTTCTTTTACCCTACAGGTTTCCCCTTTCGACTACATTGGATTGGTTGATTTCATTTCTTTAATAAAATGTTCTTGTGTTTTTCACTTCATTATTAATATATTGTTTGTAATGGTGCATTTTATATTTGATAGGTTTTATTTTAGGCTTCTGTATACCATATTCTTTTTCACTCTATGTCACTTAGCTCTTTCTTTTTGCATTTTTTACTTTATTTGGCCATAACTCTAGTTTGTAAAAAGGGCTGGGGAGTGGATCCCGGCGGACCCCCGCGATGTATTTTAAACCAGCCAGGGGAAAGGAATCAAAAATGCCCCCGGTTTTTTACCGAGCTGCCCCAAAGGAGTGTACTTGCTGCCTGGGTACCAGGTCGTCCCCCCCCCTGTGACCTGCTTCGATGGCGGCCGAGGGGCAGCGTGGGACAGACCGTAGTCCAGAATTAGTCGGGGCAGCAGAAGGGCAGGGCAGGCGGCTTGGTTCATTGGTCGTGGACAGGCAGGAAGGCAGGGCAGGCAGCAGAAGTTCGGAGTCGAGAAACGTAGAAGAGGTTGTACCAGTAGGGCGAGAATAACTTTAGGAAAACCTTTAGCTAAGGCACGAAACAACTAGACCCTAAGGAGTGATTTTGGGAGTGACCTTAAGTAGGGGAAGCGCCTGGAATTGCAATTATCGGGGCGTGGCCCCTTTAAATCCTGAGAACGAGGGCCCCCCCCCGCGCCTTGGACACGGGAACGTGCGCCTCAGCCGGCGGGGGGGCGCGGACGGGACCGGAGCGGGGGCAGGTGAGTCCCCGGCAGGCGCGGACCCCCGGCCCGTCCGCGGCCGCGGGGCGCCCGCCCTGGGGGGCGCCCGGGGGGGGGGCCACGGGGTGGCCCGCGGCCCCCGGGGCCCAGGACGGGTGGTACCATGACAGTACCCCCCCCCCTTTGGTCTCCCCCTCTTTTTTGGCTGAAGGAATTACGGATAAGGGGCCAGGTTCGGAATTTGGGCTCCGGTTCCCCCGGCCCCTCTTCGGGGCCAAGCCCCTCCAAACACAAGAAATAATCGCTTACCCCCTTACGATCTTCATGTTAAATGTCCTTCCCCCTTCGTATCGGGGGTTCTAGCACTGGAGATGGGGCAGCCTCCTCTGGGAGAACCCGGTTCAGGACCAAAGGGTTTGGAGGGAGACCCTGAAAGGGTTAGGAACCGGAAGAGGAGGAGGCAGAGTTTAAGGAACCAATTCATTTTTCGCTAATTCTGAAGGGTCCCCGGAAAAAGCGGACCCAATTTAAAAGCGGGGATTTTGAGGCGTATGTATTTAGAAGAACCACACCTTTATCCCCCGGGGAAAGTTGGGGAAGGTCTTCTCCTCTTGCAGCTTTTGGCTTCAACGGGCTGAACCGGAGTAAGGGTTGTCGGGGCTCCGCCAAATGACCCTGAAATTTTTGAACCTGGTTGCCCCGGGGGGAAATCGGGGGGTTGGAAGACCAGGGGGAGGGGGGGGCGGGGTGCGGGCCAAGGGCCCCCCCAGGAAAGGGGGGAACGGCCCGATAGTCGGGAAACCCCCATGATTTTATGAGAACTCAGCCCAAGGCGCAATTCGGACCCGTTTTTCCTGCGTCCGGGGCATGAAGTGCCCCGA
>JAODAL010034081.1:0-44741 GCA_025379985.1 Phyllomedusa bahiana | reverse complement strand
AGAATTTGAGAAAGGGCCCTCTTCAGCTCCACCAAACTTGTGAAAAAATTCAGGATTGAGACTTTCCGATCCCAGATTTCTTTCCCACCCTAACTTTAACCATAATCATCAGTAAGGGATGGGGTTGTTTGGGTGTTTTAGGGGTTGACCTACCTTTCAATATCGCTCCAGGCCTTGAATCATTCTCTCTGAGGTGTAACTTCTGGTGCAACCATCCCCCTATGTCCTGGAAGGTGGAAGTGACATGAAATGAGGTCAGACATCATGGGTCACTTCCGTTTTTCTAAGGTTACCCCTATGTCCGGGAAGGTGGAAGCGGCATTGGACGGCATACATTACATCCTACATAACTTCTGGTTTCCCTACGTCATCCCTATGTCATAGAAAGTGGTAGTGACAGGTAATGAGATGTCAGACAACAGGCGTCACTTTGGGCCTCACTTTAGGTTTCCCAGGGTCACCCCTATGTCCTGGAAGGAAGAGGTGAAGCTGGAAGTCATATATCACATCCAGCTTTACTTCCAGTTTCCTTAGGTTACCCCTATATCTCGGAAGGCTCAAGTGACATGAAATGAGATGTCAGCCATCATTTATCCCTATGGACATCACCTCCAGTTTTCCATGGTGACCCCTATGTCATGAAAGGCAAAAGTGACATTGGACGCCATACATCACGTCTGATGTCACTATCTATATATGTTACCCCTATGCAGAGGTGTAGAAAGAGCCTTTGTCGCCCAGGGCTCTCCCCCAGTTTGCTGCCCCACAGGGCTCTGAGTTTGCCGCCCCTCTCAATTTGTATGTTTTGTGGCACCAGCTGCTAATGAACTACAAGTGCCAGCATACTACACTAGATATGCATTAGGTCTTGAAAGATATCTAGCGTAGTATGCTGGTACTTGTGGTTCCACAGCCCCTGCTGCGGAAGTATAAGTACCAGCATGCCTCCCACACCAGCCAACCTAGTGTAACATAATGTATGAATATCATAGGCTGAGGCACACTTTATATGTTATGTGTATAAAATGTGCCTCAGTCTGTAATGTGTATACATTATGTATACATATTTACATTGGCACTGTGTCGCACCTTATATATAGAGTTTGCATGTCTGCATAAGCCGTGGTGGCGCCAGTGGGGATGTCTATTAACTGTCTATTCACTTCCGGTTCCCTTAGGTAACCCCTACAGTGAAGAAAATAATTATTTGATCCCTTGCTGATTGTGTAAGTTTGTCCACTGACAACGACATGAAGAGTCTATAATTTAAAGGTAGGTTAATTTTAACATTGAGAGATAGAAAATCCAAAATAAAATCCAGAAAATCACATTGTATAAATGATATAAATTTATTTGCATTTTGCTAAGAGAAATAAGTATTTGATCCCCTACCAACCATTAAGAGTTCTGGCTCCTACAGACCAGTTAGACTCCTAATCAGCTCGTTACCTGCATTACAGACAGCTGCCTTACATAGTCACCTTTATAAAAGACTCCTGTCCACAGACTCAAATAATCAGTCAGACTCTAACCTCTACAACATGGGCAAGACCAACGAGCTTTCTAAGGATGTCAGGGACAAGATCATAGACCTGCCCAAAGCTGGAATGGGCTACAAAACCATAAGTACAGTAAGACGCTGGGTGAGAAGGAGACAACTTGTGGTGCAATAGTAAGAAGATGGAAGAAATACAAAATGACTGTCAATCGCCATCGATCTGGGGACATGCGCAAAACTCACCTCGTGGGGATCCTTGATCATGAGGAAGGTGAGGGATCAGCCTAAAACTACATGGGGGGAACTTGTTAATGATCTCAAGGCAGCTGGGACCACAGTCACCATGAAAACCATTGGGAACACATTACGCCGTAATGGTTTAAAATCCTGCAGTGCCCACAAGGTCCCTCTTCTCAAGGAGGCGCATGTGCAGGCCCGCCTGAAGTTTGCCAAAGAACACCTGGATGATTCTGTGAGTGACTGGGAGAAGGGGCTGTGGTCAGATGAGACAAAAATTGAGCTCTTTGGCATTAACTCAACTCAAAGAGAAATGTTGCCTATGACCCAAAGTACACCGTGTTTCTCTGCTAAGGGCACAGAACTACTTCACCTCATCAATGGGAGAATGGATGGAGCCATGGACTGTAAAATCCTGAGTGACAACCTCCTTCCCTCCGGCAGGACATTAAAAATGGGTCGTGGCTGGTTCTTCCAGCAAGACAATGACCCAAAACATACAGTGAAGGCCGCAAAGGAGTGACTCAAAAAGAAGCACATCAGGGTCATGGAGTGGCCTAGCCAGTCTCCAGACCTTAATCCCATAGAAAACTTATGGAGGGAGTTGAAGCACCGAATTGCAAGCGACAGCCTCAACATTTTAATGATTTAGAGATGATCTGCAAAGAGGAGTGGAGAAATTTTTCTCCTGACATGTGTTGTGTTTGCCAGAGGGATCAAATACTTATATCTTTCAGCAAAATGCAAATACATTTATATAATTTATACAATGTGATTTTTTACCTCTCAATGTTAAAATTAACTTACCCTTAAAATTATAGGCTGATCATGTCTTTGTCAGTGGGCAAACTTACACAATCACCAGGGGATCAAATAATTATTTCCTTCACTGTATATCCTGGAAAGCGGAAGTGACATGAAATGAGATGTCAGACATCACGCATCACTTAGGACATCACTCAAAGGTTACCCCTATGTCATGGAAGAAGATGAAAGTGGCAATGGACATCATGCATCAAATCTGATGTCACTTATCTACCTGCCTGCCTACCTACCTACCACAAGGGGCCCTATATACCTGCCTAGCTACCATAAGGGGCCCTATCTAAACCCCCCCCATACAAAGGGCCCTATCTACCTACGACAGAAGGGGCCCCCATCTACCCCCTACTAAAGTGGCCCCACACTAGAAAGGGCCTTCCTTACATACTAGAGGGGGCCCTATCTACTTACGTACTAGAAGGGGCCCTATAAACCCACCTACTAGAAATGGCCCTATCTACTAGAAGGGGCATCATCTTACATAATAGAGGGGGCCCTATCTACTTAACTACCTAGTAGGGGCCCTATACTGAAGAGGGACTTTACCTACTTAACAGGAAGAGTCTGCCTATTTATCTATTTTTTTATTTCTAATTTTACCTAAAAGAAGCCTTCCTTTTTTGGCCGTTAATTTGAGGGGGGGGGGGGGGCTTTTTTTTTTTTTTACTTAAAACATTAAACCCTTGTGTTCCTACACCTTGTGTCAAAATGGGGCCAAAAATCTAGTTGGGCACTTTCAGTTTGGGTCTACATTTTTTGGTGTAATTCTGCAGGGACGGTTGTGGCCCAGGAAATCGTTATGAGGTCGGGCTGGAGGCAGAAAGTAAAGAAAAACGATCTAAATCAGATAAATGTCAACTGTGATCCCTAAAGTAAACTGCTGTTAATAATTAACATTTTCAGGAAAAGCCTGTGTACACCCGGTGTCCCCACCCTTTATGGTCACTGTAAAAGGAGGTAAAAATACAGTCTGCAGAGCCTGGTACACTGGGGTTACACTTATGGTCACGTATTGAGGTAAATTTCGTCTGCAGAGCCCGTGACACGGGGGTCACCCCCTTTATGGTCACTGTATGGGGGTAATTACAGTCTGCGAAACCGTGTACACTGGTGCTACCACTATATGGTCACGATGGCGTAAAAACATCTCAACCCTTTTACACGGGGTCAAACCCCTATAAGGTCACTGTATGAGGTAATTAAAAAAGTCTGCAGAACCTGGTACATTTGGGGGCTACACTATAAAAGGTAAATGTAGGGGAAAAAATACAGTCTGCAGAGCCTGTGTACACGGTGTCTACCCTATTAGTCACTTATGGGGTAATATACAGTTGCAAGCCGTGACACTGGTAGGTACCACTCATGGGCACTGATGGGGGTAAAAATACATCTGCAAAACCCCCTTGTACACTGGGGGTCTACCCCTATTGGGGCAGTATGGGGTAATATAAGTCCCGCAGACCGGTTTTCACGTGCTACCACTATATGGCACTGTATGGGTAATTACAGGGTTTCAGACCGTGTACACGGGGTTTACCACTATTGGGCACTGTAAAGGGGGAATATACAGGTTGCAAAAAGCCTGTGTACACTGGTTCCCACCACTTTAAAATTTACTGTATGGGGGAAAACATTGCAAGCCCGTGAATGTTGCCCACTTTGGCATGATTGAGGGTTTAAATACAGTCTGCAAGCCTGTGTACACTGGTGTCTACCAAAATTTACTTATGGGGGTAAAAAACATCTGCAGAGCCTGTGTAACTGGGGTACCCCCCAAAAAGGTCCCTTATGGAGAAATACAGTCTCAAACCCTTTACACTTGGGAGTACCCACTTATGGGCACTGTATGGAATTTAAAATACAGTTCAGCCGTGTACAATTTGTCACCCTATATGGCACTGTAGGGGGAAATACAGTCTCAGAGCCCCCTGTACACTTGTCCCACACTATTTTGTCACTGTATGGGGTAATATACAGTCTGCAGAGCCTGTACACTTGTAGCTACACTAATGGGGGCACGTATGGGGGTATATAAGTCTGCAGAGCCTGGTGTACACTGGACCTAAAACCCCATAAGGTCATGTTGGAGGTAAAATACAGTCTGCAGAGCCCGTGTTACAGGGATTAAACCCCTATATGGCTAGTTGGGTGGTAAATTGTGGGGTTTAGTTAATTGTTATATTCAGTAAGAGGACAATGCAATTATTCAAACCGTTTACGGTGGTGATATATTGTCATGATGTGGCGGTATTATTTGGTCTTTGCATATTGTTGTTAATGGTATTATTGGTCTTGGTATACTGGTTTGGTCAGTTATATAACAATGGTATTAATCATTATATAGTGATGATAATGTGGACCATGTATACACACTGACCTGCAGAATACAGATATGTCAGTTAAGCTGTTCAGCATAAACTCCAACAAAAACTAAAACCATAAAACAGAAGCACAATTGCAGTTTTTCCTGTTCACCCCACAATAATTTTTTTTATTGGCGGAGGAGGGAGCGAGCAAAAGGGAACAGAAGCTACAGCTAATAACCTGTTGTCGAAAAAGTAGTGGTCCACAGAGGGTGTCTGGGGATAGTGGAGCCCACACTACGTCCTGGTCCAGGGCCATCTTAACAATATTTCAGGCCCCCGGGCAAGACAGTGCACTGGGCCCTTCCCAAGCACATGACTTCTCATTGGGTTACACCTCTAACAACCCCCAAACACACCCAACCAGGCCAAGTTTCCTCCAGGAGACCGGCAACAAAACAGCAATAGAGGTCACAGGGCTTATACAGATACATTTAAACAACATTTTTATATAAAGACATACAAAAATCTATAATATAATTTTATATGTTGGCCCCCTGCAAGGCCTCATGTAGAAAGGAACAACCCTTGTTTCCCCCCCATTTACCTGCAGAGCAGCAAGATCCCCGGGATGAGGCCTGCTGCAGTCACAATGCTCTTATAACGCCTTATTGATTGCAGTCCTAAAGTAGCTTACAGCCTAAAAGACTAATTGGCAGGGCAGGAAGCTGATGGTTCCCTGCACCACCATGCTGAATAAGCAGTGCTGACCTAGGGATCCAAGGTATGCTTGTGGGGCCCTATGATTCCCTATGCTTGTGGGGTCCCTGGGCAATTGGTTACTGTGCCCAATGGATAAGACAGCCTTGCCTATGTCATGGAAGGAGGATACGAGGTTGGACGTCATACCTCACATCCAACTTCCCTTCCGGTTTCCTTAGGTTACCCCTATGTAATGAGAGGCTAAAGTGACATGATATGAGATGTCAGATATCACGCGTCACTTTGGACGTTACTTCCAGTTTTCCATGGTTACCGCTATGTTATGGAAGGCAGAAGTTAAGTTAGACATCGTGCATTAATTTCCTTGGTTACCCTTATGTCAAGGAAGGAAGAGGTGAAGTTGGAAGTCTTATATCACATCTAACTTTACTTCCGGTTTCCTTAGGTTACCCCTATATATAGAAAGGCTCAGGTTACATGAAATTAGATGTCAGATATCAGGTGTCACTTTGGACTTCACTACCTGTTCAGGCTGTGGGCAGTTCTACAGCTCCAGGCTCCCACTTCCTTTTCAGGTTGTGGATGGTTCTACAGATTCAGGTTCCTACTTCCTGTTCAGGGTGTGGGTGGATCTACAGCTTCAGGCTCCCACTTCCATGTTCAGGATATGGGCAGTCCTGCAACTTTAGGCTCCCACTTCCTGTCCAGGCTGTGGGCAGTTCTACAAATTCAGGCTCCCAATTCCTTTTCAGGTTGTGGATGGTTCTACTGCATCAGGCTCCCACTTCCTGTTCAGGCTGTGGATGATTCTACAGCTTCAGGCTCCTGCTTCCTGTTCAGGCTGTGGGTGGTTCTACAGCATCAGGCTCCCACTTCGTGTTCAGGCGGTGGTGGGTTCTGCAGCATCAGGCTCCTAGTTCCTGTTCAGGCTGTGGATGATTCTACAGCTTCAGGCTCCCACTTCCTGTTTAGGGTGTGGATGGTTCTACAGCTTCAGGTTCCTACTTCCTGTTCAGGCTGTGGATGATTCTATAGCTTCAGGCTTCCGCTTCCTGTTCAGGTTGTGCATGTTTCTACAGCTCTCAGGCCCACTTCCTGTTCAGATGTGGGCAGTCCTACAGCTTCAGGCTCCTACTTCCTTTTCCCAGCCTGTGGAGTTCTACAACTTTGGCTCACAACTTCCTGTTCAGGTTGTGGGATGGTTCTACAGCTTCAGGCTTCCACTTCCTGTTCAGGCTGTGGATGATTTCACCACTTCAGGCTCCCAATTACTGTTCAAGCTGTGGGGGGGTTCTCACATTCAGGCCCCCTAGTTCCTGTTCAGGCTGTGGATGATTCTACAGCTTCAGGCTCCCACTTCCTGTTTAGGTTGTGGATGGTTCTACAGATTCAGGTTCCTACTTCCTGTTCAGGGTGTGGATGATTCTAAAGCTTCAGGCTACCGCTTCCTGTTCAGGCTGTGGTGATTCTACAGTCGTTCAGAGCTCCCACCTTTCCTGTTTAGGCTTTGGGGGTCTACACACGGCTCCATTTCTGCTTTGCTGGTTTCTAGCTCAGGCTCCTGTTTGAGGCTGGTTTGATGGAGGTGTTTTCACAACAGTGCACAAGACAACAGAGCTCTAAAGGGTTAAAATTTGTCAGTAGGAAGCATAAATAAGCTCCTGTGCTGCTGATAAGACACAGCAGGGAGTGAAGTCACCATCCCAGCCAATGCTGGAGAAGAGAGAGGTGGTCAGTAACCAATAAAAGCTTGTGCATACAAGCAGGAGATCCAAACTGCTCTAACTATGAAGGGAAGCAAAATCAGAACAGCAATGTATTTGGTAATAGTCTTCATTGATCTTTGCCTACATGTTTAAAGCTAATCATTAAAACAGGGAAAGATCTCTCCTTGAGGAGAGCCACCAATAAATTGGTCGGTGTGAGGATTTACTCGCCTATCAGACCTCACTGACTGTTTTGCATACAGCAAAGGCTTATGGGAAAAGAGCTGAGGAACTCCACAGCGCACTTTATTGGATGTAGTTATCCTCAATTCACAAGGTAGCTCGCCGGAGCTTTGCACAGTGAAAAGGATTTGAGCCAAACCAGTTCAGTTCATCTACAGACAGCTGTTTCGGGGTTTTTGCCCATCATCAGTGCAGCGTAGAACTTACTGGTTTGGCTGGGTGAGAGTGGAAAGTGGCTTAGAAGGGGGAATGATCTCTCCTTGAGGAGTGCAAACAATAAATTGGTCGGTGTGAGGATTTACTCGCCTTTCAGACCTCACTGATTGCTTTGCATAAAGCAAAGGCTTATGGGAAAAGAGCTGAGGAACTCCACAGCGCACTTTATTGGCTGTAGTTATCCTCAATTCACAATGTAGCTCGCAGGAGCTTTGCAAAGTGAAAAGGATTTGAGCCAAACCAGTTCAGTTCATCTACAGAGCTGTTTCGGGGTTTTTGCCCCTCATCAGTGCAGAGTAGAACTTACTGGTTTGGCTGGGTGAGAGTGGAAAGTGGCTTAGAAGGGGGAATGCTCTCTCCTTGAGGAGAGCCACCAATAAATTGGTTGGTGTGAGGATTTACTCGCCTATCAGACCTCACTGACTGCTTTGCATAAAGCTAAGGCTTATGGGAAAAGAGCTGAGGAACTCCACAGTCACAATCATTAAAACAGGAATACCTCTTTAAGACTTCACCAAGCTATCATACTATAGGAATACTGCCTAATGCTGTAGTCATGGCACACGACATTTGGGGGGGGGTCATCACTTTTGCAGTACACCTCTATTGCTCCTTTCTTACTGCTCTCTAGGGGCTTGTTTTCCCGCTTTGCTCGTCTCTACAGACTTTTTTACAGCTTGTTTTATTTTATTTGTTACTTTTGCATTTGCTGCAATATAAACAACATATGTTTGCGCCTTTACCGAGGCGGCGCGATGTTTCGTGTCGGCGCCTGCTACTTGGCGGCAGATAAAGCGGCTCCCGGCTCATTCGTACACAACGTTGTGCTCGGCTTCATCATGAGCAGAACATAAAGCAAAGATGAAATGGATAGAAAAGGAGGAATTATGGTTAAGTGCTATTCACACAATCCCCGCTTGTCTTCTTGAGCTGATAGAATACACTTTGAGCATCGATGACTGAGCACCTGCCAGGAAATTTTAGGCCTTGTCCTTGTTTAGTGTTGACAAGAGATAATCCCAACGCTCTTCCCCAATCATACATAGTTCCAGGAGGTAACGAGAGAGGAAGAGAGTGATGGATACAATGTTGCTGAAGCAATCCTCCGCAGCTGAGACAGGAATCCTGATAGCTGATGATTCCGCTCCGCATTATTCATGGTGAAATATCACTTAAAAGGGTATTCCCAGCCTCAATATTTATGGCACAGTGCATCACAGTTTAGCACAGTGCATCACAGTGGCTCAGTGGTTAGCACAGTGCAGCATGGTGGCTCAGTGGTTAGCTCAATAAAGCACAGTGGCTCAGTGTTTAGCTTAGTGCAGCAAGGTGGTTGAATGTTTAGACTAGTTCAGCATGGTGGCTTAGTGGTTAGCACAATAAAGCACGGGTTGTGGGCCTCGGGTGGTTTTAGCTTAGTGCAGCAAGGTGGTTGAATGTTTAGACTAGTGCAGCATGGTGGCTTAGTGGTTAGCACAATAAAGCACAGTGGCTCAGTGGTTAGCACAGTGCAGCACAGTGGCTCAGTGTTTAGCTTAGTGCAGCAAGGTGGTTGAATGTTTAGACGAGTGCAGCATGGTGGCTTAGTGGTTAGCACAGTGCACTGGTGGGTCAGTGTTTAGCACAATAAAGCACGGTAGCTCAGTGTTTAGCACAGTGCAGCATGGTGGTTCAGTAATAAGCACAGTGCAGCATGATGACTCAGTGGTTAGCACAGTGCAGCACGGTGGCTGAATGTTTAACCTAGTGCAGCATGGTGGCTCAGTGGTTAGCACAGTGCAGCATGGTGGTTGAATGTCTAGCCTAGTGCAGCATGGTGGCTTAGTGGTTAGCACAATGCAGCATGGTGGCTCAGTGAATAGCACAGTGGAGCATGGTGGCTCTGTGGTTAGCACAGTGCAACATGGTGGCTCAGTAGTTAGCACAGTGCAGCACGGTGAATCAGTGTTAAGCATAGTGCAGCCCAGTGGCTTCATGTTTAGTATAGTGCAGCATGATGGCTCAGTGTTTAGCCTAGTGCAGCACGGTGGCTCAGTGGATAGTACAGTGCAGCATGATGGTAGTGTTAGCCAGTGCAGACGGTGCTCAGTGATAGACAGTGCAGCATGATGGCTCATGTTTAGTTAGTGCAGCATGATGGCTCAATGATTAGCCAGTGCAGCACGGTGGGCTCAGTGCTTGAAGTCAGTTGCAGCATGAGGGCTTAGGTTTTAGCCCCCTGTGCAGCCCCGTTGGTTTTCAAGTGCTTTTTATTAACAACATCAGCACAGTAAGCCATATAAATTAGCATAATCAACATTAGATGATCATAGTATTATATAATTTTCATACATAGGTATTATAATGTTATATAGTATAATGCAACTATCAGTCCCCACTCCCATTATATACATTACAGAATATTCTACGTCAACATTATAATTACTCATATTCCCATATAACTGCTAGCACTGGCTCCAGTGGAATTATAAAAAGTGGAAAAAATGAAGGGACTACACTTCCAGCCGTACTCCATGGCTCGGTGGTCTATAGCCAACAAAGTGGCTCAGCTTTGCTCTGCAGGGATTCCAGGTGCAGTTAGCCCACACACCTTGCAGGTCGATTCCCATTCTCAAGACTAGGAGGGTCATGAGATAATCCATCACGGTATCTCCTAGTCCAATTAAGAAACCCGCCAGCCAACGACTTAAGTGTACGGACCTAGACTTGCTGCCGCTAAAAACCAAATAGGGAGTGAGTGGTGAGCACTGGTCTTGCGCGCGCACAGGTGCCAGATCAAGTGCCTGGGAACTCAGGATATTAAATACACTTCATCACTTCGCTCAGATCCGCTTCGGCACGCATGTACACCGCTGGCTTCAGCCGCAACCAGCCCGCGGTCGTGAGCGCGCTCCCTAGGGGGGTGGCAGTCGGCGCGTGCGCGGTAGCAGTGTTGCTGTACAGCCGGTGGTCAGTGGTTAGTACAGTACAGCATGATGCTCTGTGTTTAGCCTAGTACAGCACGGTGGTCAGTGCTTAGTACAGTAAAGCATGATGCTCAATGTTTAGCACAGTGCAGCTGGTGCTCAGTGGTAGTACAGTGCAGCACGGTGGCTCAGTATTTAGCAAAGTGCAACATGTTGCTTAGTGTTTAGCACAGTGCAGCATGGTGGCTCAGTGTTTAGCACAATGCAGCATGGTGGCTCAGTGGTTAGCACAGTGAAGCACGGTAGATCAGTGTTTAACCTGGTGTAGCACGGTGGCTCAGTGGTTATAGCAGTGGAGCATGGTGGTTCTGTGTTTATAATGCGCGGTGCTCAGTTAAAATGCAGCATGATGGCTAAGTGGTTAGGACTGTGCAGCATGGTGGCTTAGTGGTTAGCACTGTTGCCCTGCAGCACTGGGGTCCTGAGTATAACAATGCTGGTGAACTCTAAACAACAATAAGAAACACAATAAGTACATCAGCAGTCACTTGGAGAAGCAATTCAAAGTGTACAGTATTAGTATCATAACTCATTGGTTGATGGTTCAGCATACAGACAGCAGGCGCATGAAGTTATGTGCACAGTTTGGTGAAGAATCGAATGGATGTACACTCCAGGAGAGGAGGAGCAGGAGAGCAAAAGCGGTAAATGTCCTTAGCTAACAAGTTTGCCCTGTGACTACCTCTAACACCTGGATCTCTGTCCCTGATGTCACCTGAACACCTTTCCTTCAAATATTTCCTTAAGCTACTGACTGACCCTAATAAAGCAAGTGGCTTTAAAATGATACCTTGGCAGAGCCCAAAAGAAAATAGAAGAAAAGCACCAAATGTATAATTCCCAAAAGCTACAATGTCCGAAACTAGTCCAACCAGACTGAGACAAGAAACTAGATACCAAGTCTAACACAACTGATTGACATCAGACAGAACACTCCAACAAAGCAGAACCAGAGAGGATCCAAACCTATACTCTGAATGGACTGCCCTATTCAGCTGAACTTTATAGAGACCTAACAAGCTCAGGTGCACAACCCAAGTCAGCGGATAAGCAAGGATACTGACATTCCATAAAACACAGACAACAAGACAGACATAACACAGAGAGAGAGAACAAAACGGTAGAAGCATACCTGCCATTCGTAACACTGAGTTCAAATTCTACAAAGGACGACATCTGCGAGGAGTCTGTATGTTTTTCCTGTGTTTGCCTGGGTTTCCTCCATGTTCTCCGGTTTCCCTCAAACTCCAAAACATACAGATAGGGTAATCTGGAATTTAGACTGTGAGTCCCAATGGGGACCGGGAGCATGTGAATGATGACAATCTCTGTACAGCGCTGTGGAACATAACGGTGCTATATAACTGAATACAATGAATAATAGTATAGACAAGGAGGTAAGGGAACCCCATTCCTGGAGATAAGACCAGGTCCTTAGAGATGACACCAACATTTGTCATACATTTATGGCATAGTCTGGGGACATTAGATAATAGTCAGAGATGGGAATACCCCTCCAACTAGGAGTATAGGCCCTGGTGGGCGGTTTTTGATGGCCAAGGGGAGATAGAGGAAAAACGGATTGTTTCGACTGGACACAGCTGTGACAACCCTCAGCTTAGGGAAACTGGAGGTCTGTATCAGTTTGGAGCCTATGGATGCAGTCAAGCATGTTCATATTCATTAGCAGCAAGCAGAAGTATTGCAAAGGGTGATGAATTAAAACACAAGCTTTGTGTGTATTAGAAAGCAGCAGAATATTTTATTATACAGTGGCTAAACCTAATTTAAAGAGGACTCGTGCCATCTCCTGACAGGTCTGTTGTAGTAAAGCCTTGTGTTTCCTGTGTTACAACAATTCTGAAACATCTTCTCTTCTCTCCTCTTATCTTCTCTGTGTTGCCACTTCCACTGTTATTCCTTCTAATAATTTATTACTGAATCTGTCAGTTGGGTGTTACCATTCCAGTTTTAAAGGGGCGTGTCCCTGCACACAATGACTATCAGCACTGAACCTTCTCTACTGGTGAGTTCAAGGAATCAACTCCACTGGTGGGCCCAAATAGTCATTTCCACTCACAGGCCCCAATAATCACCACCAATGGTGGGCCCCAAGAATCATCACCACTGTTGGGCCTCAATAATCATCACCACTGGTGTGCCCCAGTAATCAATTTCACTTGAAGGCCCCAAGAATCAACTCCACTGGTGGCTCTAAGAATCATCTCCACTGGTGGGCTCCAAGAATCAACCACACTGGTGGGCGTTAAGAGTCATCTTCACAGCTGGGCCCCAAGAGTCAATTCCACAGGAATCAACTCCACTGGTGAGCCCCAAGATTCATCGCCACAAAAGACCCCATGAATTAGCTTCATTGCTGGGCCCCAAGAATCATATCCACTGGTGGGTCCCAAGATTCAACTCCACTGGTGGGTCCCAAGAATCACCTCTACTATTGGACAGCAAGATTCATCTCCACTGGTGAGTTCAAATAATCAACTTCAATGGTGGGCCCCAACAAATATCTCCTTTGGTGGGCTCCAAAACTCAACTCCATTGGTGGGCCCCAAGAATTACCTCCACTGGTGGGCCCCAAGAAACATCTCCACTGGTTGACTATAAAAGTCATCTCCACTGGTAAGCTCCAAGAATCAACTCCACTGGTGGGCCCCAAGAATCAATTACACTAATAGGCCCCAAGAATCAACTTTACTGGTGAACCCAAAGAATAAACTCTACCAGAAGGCCCCAAGATTCAACTGAACTGGTGGGCCCCAGCAATCAACTCCACTGGTGGTCCTCAAGAATGAACTACACTGGTGGGCCCTAAGCGTCTATTTCACCTATTGGCCCTAAGAGTCACTTACACTGCTGGGCACTATGATTCATCTCCACTGGTGGGCCCCAGGAATCAATTCCACTGGTGGGACCCAAAAAACACCTCTACTAGTGGACACCAAGATTCATCTCCACTGGTAAATTCAAAGAATGAACTCCACTAGTGGGCCCCAAGAATCAACTCCCTTCAATCCATCCTCAACTCTACTACTTGACTGATTCTCCTTACTTCTTGCTCCCTCCCATACATCTCTGCCCTAATCTCCTGATACCTCCCCTCATGTAATCTCCATCCATAACCTGTCCCCCAATACATCTCTACCCTAATCTCCTGATACCTCCCTCATGTAATCTTCATCCATAACCTGCCCCCCATACATCTCTACCCTAATCTCCTGATACCTCCCTCATGTAATCTCCATCCATAACCTGCCCCCCATACATCTCTACCCTAATCTCCTGATACCTCCCCTCATGTAATCTCCATCCATAACCTTCCCCCCCATACATCTCTACCCTAATCTCCTGATACCTCCCTCATGTAATCTTCATCCATAACCTGTCCCCCCATACATCTCTACCCTAATCTCCTGATACCTCCCTCATGTAATCTCCATCCATAACCTGTCCCCCCATACATCTCTGCCCTAATCTCCTGATACCTCCCCTCATGTAATCTCCATCCATAACCTGTCCCCTCATACATCTCTGCCCTAATCTCCTGATACCTCCCTCATGTAATCTCCATCCATAACCTGTCCCCCCAAATAATCTCCTGATACCTCCCTCATGTAATCTCCATCCATAACCTGCCCCCTCATACATCTCTGCCCTAATCTCCTGATACCTCCCCTCATGTAATCTCCATCCATAACCCCCCCATACATCTCTGCCCTAATCTCCTGATACCTCCCTCATGTAATCTCCATCCATAACCTGTCCCCTCATACATCTCTGCCCTAATCTCCTGATACCTCCCCTCATGTAATCTCCATCCATAACCTGCCCCCCCATACATCTCTGCCCTAATCTCCTGATACCTCCCCTCATGTAATCTCCATCCATAACCTGTCCCCATACATCTCTACCCTAATCTCCTGATACCTCCCCTCATGTAATCTCCATCCATAACCTGTCCCCCCATACATCTCTGCCCTAATCTCCTGATACCTCCCTCATGTAATCTCCATCCATAACCTGCCCCCCCCCCCCATACATCTCTGCCCTAATCTCCTGATACCTCCCCTCATGTAATCTCCATCCATAACCTGTCCCCCATACATCTCTTCCCTAATCTCCTGATACCTCCCTCATGTAATCTCCATCCATAACCTGTCCCCCCCCATACATCTCTACCCTAATCTCCTGATACCTCCCCTCATGTAATCTCCATCCATAACCTGTCCCCCCATACATCTCTGCCCTAATCTCCTGATACCTCCCCTCATGTAATCTCCATCCATAACCTCCCCCCATACATCTCTGCCCTAATCTCCTGATACCTCCCTCATGTAATCTCCATCCATAACCTCCCCCCCATACATCTCTACCCTAATCTCCTGATACCTCCCCTCATGTAATCTCCATCCATAACCTGTCCCCATACATCTCTATCCTAATCTCCTGATACCTCCCTCATGTAATCTCCATCCATAACCTGTCCCCCCATACATCTCTGCCCTAATCTCCTGATACCTCCCCTCATGTAATCTCCATCCATAACCTCCCCCCCATACATCTCTGCCCTAATCTCCTGATACCTCCCCTCATGTAATCTCCATCCATAACCTCCCCCCCATACATCTCTGTCCTAATCTCCTGATACCTCCCTCATGTAATCTCCATCCATAACCTCCCCCCATACATCTCTACCCTAATCTCCTGATACCTCCCCTCATGTAATCTCCATCCATAACCTGTCCCCTCATACATCTCTGCCCTAATCTCTTGATACCTCCCTCATGTAATCTCCATCCATAACCTGTCCCCCCATACATCTCTGCCCTAATCTCCTGATACATCCATAACCTGTCCCCCCCATACATCTCTGCCCTAATCTCCTGATACCTCCCTCATGTAATCTACATCCATAACCTGTCCCCATACATCTCTACCCTAATCTCCTGATACCTCCCCTCATGTAATCTCCATCCATAACCTGCCCCCCCATACATCTCTGCCCTAATCTCCTGATACCTCCCCTCATGTAATCTCCATCCATAACCTGTCCCTATACATCTCTGCCCTAATCTCCTGATACCTCCCCTCATCTCATCTCTGCTATTCATGGGACCTTCTTCTCTGCTGTCTCCTCACATAACTGTCTCACAGATTTCTCCTTGCTTCCCCCATACTCTGGAACTCACTGCCCGAACACATAAGACTCCTCTACTATCAAAGCCTTCACGAGTGACCTGAGAACCATCTCTTCAGGAGCCTCTACCTTACACTGCTCCTGCTGCCCATTCACACATCTCCGTCCCTCACCTTTCGCAACCTGCCTGCCATATAGACTCAGAAAGGGGAATATCTCTCCTTGGGGAGAGCACTTTATAGATGTGTAGAGTTCTGAGATTGCCTTTTTCCCCTCTACTAAGCATCTGCATATCAAAAGGTATTATGGGAAAGGAGCTGGGAAGCTCAAGCGCCCTCTATTGGATGTAACAAATCCTCAATTTGCTTCTTACTCACTGAATCTTTAAGAAGCAATATGGATATTAGCCAAGCCAATATCACTCATCTGCATACAGCCGTTTTGGGGTTTTGCCCCTCACTGCCTCCCACCCAGCCAGCCAGTATCGCTCTGCTCTACACTGATGAGGAGCAAAACCCTGAAACGGCTGTATGTAGATGAGTGATACTGGATTGACAAATATCACTATTGCTTCTTAAAGGGGTTTTGCCGTGATCTAATGTTGACGTGGAATCCTCCAAAATGGGTATTTAGTCACTTTTCTAAATATATGTCATCAAAAAAGTGAAGCCTCTGAGATTTACAGCCTTCCTTCCAGGCCTTTGGTATCCTGACAGTTTACATTAGACCCGACCAGGAACTGACAGCAGCTGATCTGGCCATGCTTGCGTTGTTTGCATTTCTTATCTGGTGGCAGGGAACATGAAAGAGCTTTGAAGGGACTGGGGAGAAAGATCCTGTGTCTTTTGTATAGAGAATCCACTGGATTTAATGTAATTATCTGAGTAAATATGCAGACGCTCCCTGGATCTCTGCTCAGCCCCAGTCCCTCTCCCAATGCAGCTTTAGTGAAGGAATGAAAGAAGGCTGCCTGCTGAGCTTATCTTCTCTCCTGAGCAAATAAGAGGGAGAAATAAAACGCATATAGCTTGTGCACAATACAGTTCTCCTCTGTGGATTAGCAGAACATGTTTGCTCAACTACAGAGACTGAATATCAAGAACCTGCATGGGAGGTGGAGCGATGACATCACAGAGGAGGTACTTTTTTTTTAAACACAGAAATACAACGCCCCTTTTTTCGAGCCTCAAGATGGGAGCATCAGCCTGTTAGGTGAGGAAATCACTTCTTGGGAAAACCCCTTTAAAGATTCAGTGAATCAGAAGCAAATTGAGAATCCGTTACATCTAATAGAGGGCGCTTGAGCTTCTCATCTCCTTTCCCATAATGCCTTGTGTTTCCATATAGATTGTAAGTTCACAGGTCCTCCCTCCTTGTGTATCAGTTTGCTTACCTTGCATTCGTCATTGTTCTGTATTATGTACCTGGACCCCTTGGCTTGTACTGCACCCTGGGGTTAGTGTTGGCTCTAAAATAAATGATAATGACGGTAGCGGGGTCATCCAGGTCCACTCTGTGGTCAGTCCTCTAGGACCGGCCGGCAATAGAACACAGCACTTGCTCATTCCCTGCCATATAGACTCAGAAAGGGGAATGTCTCTCCTTGGGGAGAGCACTTTATAGGTGTGTAGCTTTTTGAGATTGCCTTTTTTCCCTCTACTAAGCATCTGCATATCACAAGGCATTATGGGAAAGCAGCTGGGAAGCTCACAGCGTCCTCCCTCCTTGGTATCAGTTTGCTTACTTGGATTTGTCATTGTTCTGTATTATGTACCTGGACCCCTTGGCTTGTACTGCACCCTGTGGTTAGTGTTGGCTCTAAAATAAATGATAATGAGGGGTGCGGGGTCATCCAGGTCCACTCTGTGGTCAGTCCTCTAGGACCAGCCGGTGATAGAACCCAGCACTTGTTCATTCCCTGCCATATAGACTCAGAAAGGGGAATATCTCTCCTTGGGGAGAGCACTTTATAGGTGTGTAGAGTTTTGAGATTGCCTTTTTTCCCTCTACTAAGCATCTGCATATCACAAGGCATTATGGGAAAGGAGATGGGAAGCTCAAGCGCCCTCTATTGGATGTAACAAATTCTCAATTTGCTTCTGATTCACTGAATCTTTACGAAGCCATATGGATATTAGCCAAGCCAGTATCGATCATCTGCATACAGCCGTTTCGGGGTTTTGCCCCTCATTGCCTCCCACCCAGCCAGCCAGTATCGCTCTGCTCTACACTGATTTGGAGCAAATCCCTGAAACGGCTCTAAAATAAATTATAGTAGTGAGGGGTGGGGGGTCATCCAGGTCCACTCTGTGGTCAGTCCTCCAGGACCGGTCGGCGATAGAACCCAGCACTTGTTCATTCCCTGACTTTTGTTCTACAGTCCGATATTGTGAAAAAACCCACGATCGGTAACACTATGATTTAACTTTACTTATAAGCGAATAAATGGAACTGATTGATGAGACGGCTAATACAAAGAGAGCGCTGCGACGCGGGGATTACTGCGAATAGAAACTGATTAGTAAACAAACAAAGCCGCGGAAAGTGAGAGGAGAATGGTAACAAGGAGAGCGAGGAGTCCTGAGCATAAATTATCTGCTTATAATTGTCTAGAAGGAGCTGGGGAACGCTGCTTATCAATCCACACGATACAGTCCGACGCCATAGAGCCTTTTTATAGAGAGAGAGCGTTTAGTTAGACATGAATTCATTTCTATTAACTGACATGTTGGTTTTAATGACTTTTATAAGCGGCGGAGAACAATTAGACGAATAACTGATATGATTTACAGACAAGGTATAGAAGGTCCGCGCCGCTCAGGAAGAGATAACTGTACGAGGCTGTGGATATACCCAAATCAAGGCTCCTGTATATAAGGGAAGCCACCACCCATTGTGCAATGGTGATTGGAGGACTTCAGTACTCCAGGGAGATCTGCTATTCTGGAACGTGAAAGAGGTAACTCTCCCTCCCCCACCAAAAAATAAAGAAATAAATAAATTATATATATATATTCCAGTATCAGCAGCACACTATTAACTAAGAAAAGACACATAGGAATTTTTGGAAAAGCATTTCTGCTACTTAGAATACATGAAATATGTTTGAGGTTCTTAGTTCACATTTTTGATCAAAACTGCTTAAGACCAATCAGCAAGGAGACCTCAATGCAGGTAGGAACCTACACTAACGTCACCTCTCTTTAGGGCCTATTCAGATCTCCACATTTCAGGGAGTGAAGGTTCCAGCTACTAGGTACACTGCATTGATTTAAAAGCCTGTGAAGATAGGTGGAGTGCGGAAAACCAACGAGGAGGCAGCCACTCCCCCATAGAACCAGTCTACAAAACAATATTTGGTTTTGCACATCCAAAATATTTTTGCACACTGTATTGCTGCCACACTCATTTTTTTCAAAAAGTTTTTGGGATGTGCAAATCCAAATTTTATTTTCTAGACTATCCGCATGGAGGAGTGGCTGCCCCTTCGTTGGTTTTTCGCACTCCACCCACCTTCACAGGTTTTTAATTAGCAAATTACCGGTGCGCTGGCCCTTTAAATCCAGACCAGCCGTCGCATGCGCGCCCTAAGCAGCGGGTACACGGCCGGCGGCTGGCACAGTCAGGAGCAGGGAACACAGGAGCGTGGACGGGTAGGTAACTTGGCGCCGGAGCCTGGGCAGCAGGGGAATGGTCGCGGACGGGGCGACGGCACCTGCGCCAGCCCCCATGACAGTACCCCCACCCCCCCCCTTTAGGTCTCCCCCTCTTTTTACGGAATTTGGAGAGGGGGTCAGACGAGAGATTGGCCTCAGGTTCTCACGAACGCTCCTCCGGCCCGAACCCCTTCCAGTCAATAAGAAAGAACCGCTTCCCCCCTCACTGTCTTCTTCGCTAGCACCTCCTTGACCTCAAAGATGTTATCAGCGTTGGCCACAGGAGAAGGCGAGACAGCCCCCCGGGAGAAGCGATTCAGCACCACAGGCTTGAGGAGAGAGACATGGAAGGCGTTCGGGATACGCAGAGTAGGAGGCAAGCGGAGCTTGTAGGACACCGGATTCAGTTGCCGAAGAACAACAAAAGGGTCCAAATACTTAGGGCCTAACTTATAACTGGGCACCTTGAACCGAATATATTTAGCGGACAACCAAACTCTATCACCCGGCTTAAATATGGGCGGAGGTCTACGGTACCTGTCGGCCTGGACTTTGGTGCGCGCGGAGGCCCGTAGAAGGGCCTGTCGTGTGACTTGCCAGAGTGCCTTGATGTCCCGTACTTGGGCATCTACAGCAGGGACGTGACACGAGGTAGCCAGAGGGAGAGGTGGGCGGGGATGTAGCCCAAACAAAACAAAAAAAGGAGAGGCTCCAGCGGACTCAGAGTCTAGGGAATTATACGAGAATTCCCCCCAGGGAAGGAGGTCAGACCAGTTATCCTGACGGGCGGATACAAAATGTCATAGGTAGGTACCTGAAACTTGGTTGACCCTCTCAACCTGCCCGTTATTTTGAGGGTGGTAAGCAGACGAGAAGTCAAGCTGAACCTGCAACTGACCACATAGGGCCTGCCAGAATTTCGACACAAACTGGACCCCCCCTATCCGAGACGATATGCAATGGGAGCCCGTGTAGCCGAAAAATGTGGTGAAAGAAGTGCTGGGCCAGCAGGGGGGCAGAAGGTAACCCGGGCAGAGGAACAAAGTGAGCCATCTTTGAAAATCTATCAGTCACCACCCAAATGACCGTGTTTCCAGAGGAGGCCGGGAGGTCAGTAACAAAGTCCATGGCTACATGGGACCAAGGTCTTTCGGGCACCGGGAGAGGCTGAAGCAGACCCGCGGGTCTGAGGCGAGGAACTATGTTACGGGCACAAGAGGTACAGGCCAGGACAAAGTCCCTAACATCTTGAGCGAGGGTGGGCCACAAATAATAACGAGCGATTAGTTGCAGGGACTTCTGGATTCCAGGATGACCAGCTATTCGTGAGGAATGTCCCCACTTCAGGATACGAGTCCGTATGGCAGGGAGTACGTAGGTCTTCCCAGGAGGTAGATGTTGAAGATTCATGGGGGCCGCCGTGAGGAGTCGTTCTGGAGGAATTATGTGCTGCAAAAGCGGCTCCAAGCCCACTGTGTCCGAGGATCTAGAGAGGGCATCTGCTCTGACATTCTTCCCAGCTGGCCGGAAGTGAAGAAGAAAATCAAAGCGGGCGAAAAAGAGTGACCACCTGGCTTGCCGAGGGTCAGTCGTTGAGCAGACTGCAGATAGAGAAGATTTTTGTGATCGGTGAAGATATCGATGGGGTGGTGAGCTCCCTCCAGCAAGTGCCGCCATTCTTCTAGGGCTAAATTAATGGCCAGTAATTCGCGATCACCGATTGTATAATTCTTTTCGCTGGGGTGAAGGTCTTTGAGAAGAAGCCGCAAGTACGCAGTTTCCCAGAGGAGGACTTCTGAATTAGAACAGTGCCTGCACCTACAGAGGAGGCGTCCACTTCTAGGACAAATGGATGCTGCAGGTCCGGACGAGACAGAACTGGAGCAGAAGCGAAAGCTGATTTAAGACAATCAAAAGCTTCTTGGGCTTCTGGTGGCCAGGATTTAGGGTTGGCATCTTTCTTCGTGAGGGCCACCAGCGGGGCCACGAGCGTGGAGAAGTGCGGGACGAACTGTCTATAATAATTTGCGAACCCCAGAAAGCATTGGATAGAGGCCCCCTGGTCGAGGCCACTGTAAGACTGCTGATATCTTCGAGGGGTCCATCTGGAGACCCTGATGCGAGACGAATTACCCCAGGAAGGGCAACGAGGTGCGTTCAAACAAGCATTTCTCTAGTTTGGCATATAACTGGTGGTCACGGAGAAGTTTGAGCACCTGGCGGACGTGGAGGCAGTGAGTTTCCAGATCAGTAGAGAAAATTAGGATGTCATCTAGCCGTCGCGCGCGCACCCTAAGCAGCGGGTACGTGCGCGGTGGCCGGCACAGTCAGGAGCAGGGAACACAGGAGCGTGGACGGATAAGTAACCTGGCGCGCAGCTGGCAACAAGGGATGGCGCGGCGCTGGCCGGCACAACACAACAATTTATATAAAATATTTTAAAAACAACCCAAAATACATCACCATGTTGGATAAAAAAAAAGTTAATGGAGAAATCAGGACATGCAGGCGGTTTTTCGGCGGCCAAAAAGCCGCTCCCCGCTCCAGGGTCATGGGGGGTGACGGCACCCGCGCGGACCCATGACAATATAATTAATATATATATATATATATAACATATATACATATATATTATATATATATACATATTTATATATATATATATATATATTTTATTTATATATATATTTATATATATTGTGCAAGGAGCCATCATTGATGGAAGGTACAT
Source organism: Phyllomedusa bahiana (assembly GCA_025379985.1). Classification (NCBI taxonomy): domain Eukaryota; kingdom Metazoa; phylum Chordata; class Amphibia; order Anura; family Hylidae; genus Phyllomedusa; species Phyllomedusa bahiana. The sequence continues at coordinate 22,488 of JAODAL010034081.1, read as the reverse complement.
GTCACCAATATGCCTGGTGTCGGTGAGGTAAAAAAACCCATTGTTTATTATGTGTCAGCAACATCAAGCCACTGACATTGTCCGGGCCGGGTTTTTACTGCGGCGGCCAAAGAGTTGGGTGGGATGGTCGCTCCCACGTCTCCAGGTCCAGGCCAGGTTTGTTGGTTATGTAAGCCTGGTAGTCAGGTGAGCTAGGAGGTGTGGTGCCTAGACTCACTGCAAGTTGCTGTGTAGTAAAGAGCTCTGTTTTGCAAGTCTGGAGGTGGCCAGTATACCTTTCTGCAAGCATCGCCGTGCCCGGTCAACCGTGGGACGGGTGAGAGCCCTGTGTGGGCAAAAGGACTGTGCTATCCATGCTGCCTACTTTGGCTCTGTTTAAGACTTTCTATACTGGGCGCAGGCTGACGCAAGCCTGTTGAGTGTGATTTTATTGTGTGTTCAACGTGCGGGAAAAGTAAAGAAGCACCCATCTAATTTGTACCAACCTTGCTGCTGGTTCCTGCATAAAGGCTACCGTATATATATATTGGTTTTTCTTGGGTTCCCCCTTTCATGTTCCAGAACAGCAGAAACCTCATCATATCTCCCTTGAGTTTAATGAAGCAATCACAGCCAGAGAAAGGACTAGGTAATGTTACTATGTAATCAGTCTGGGTAGGAAAAGTGGTTGGTGGTAGCTCAGGAGCCAAAACAACAATGTGAAGAAATTCTCAGTCCTGGATATATTATGGAGCCCCTGGGAAGATGTCTGAGACCAGGTTGGATGTCATCTACACATTCTACAAAGTTTCTAGAAATAATCCCGAGGATTATGGAAAGTAGATGGAGCACCAGGAACTGTGTCTTCTGTTAGGGTTAGTTTGGCTCAAATTGGCCCACAGGGGAAGCCTTGGCAAAAACCCTGGGAAAACATGGCAATCCTGAAGTTGTTTTTCAACTACATATCCTCAGGAGAGGTAGAGCAACAGGGGCAAAAAGCAAGGGAAAGAGTATGAGAGGCATGTACAGTAGCTGTAGGGTGGGCTCTCAGAATCAACTCTACTGGTGGGAGCTAAGAATCAACTCCACTGGTGGGAGCTAAGAATCAACTCCACTCGTGGGTCCATAGAATCAACTCCACTGGTGGGAGCTAAGAATCAACTCCATTGGTGGGAGCTAAGAATCAACTCCACTGGTGGGCCCCTAGAATCAACTCCACTGGTGGGAGCTAAGAATCAACTCCACTGGTGGGACCCTAGAATCAACTCCACTGGTGGGCTCTTAGAATCAACTCCACTGGTGGGAGCTAAGAATCAACTCCATTGGTGGGCCCCTAGAATCAACTCCACTGGTGGGCTTTTAGAATCAACTACACTGGTGGACCTGAAAAATCAACTCCACTGGTGGGCCCCAAGAATCAACTCCATTGGTGGGTCTCAAGAATCAACTCCACTTGTGGGCCCCAATAATCGACCCTACTTGTGGGAACCCCAGAATCAACTCAACCAGTGGGCCGACCCCAGAATCAACTCCACTGGTGGACCCCCAGAATCAACTCCACTGGTGGGTCTCAAGAATCAACTCCACTGGGGGGCCCCAAAAACAACTCCCCTGGTTGGCCCCAAGAAACAACTCCACTGGTGGACCCCAAGAATCAACTCCCCTAGTGGGCCCCAAGAATCAAGTCCACTGGTGGCCCCAAGAATCAAGTCCACTGGTGGCCCCAAGAATCAAGTCCACTGGTGGGCCCCAAGAATCAACTCCACTGGTGGGCCCCAAGAATCAACTCCACTGGTGGACCCCCAAGAATCATCTCTACTGGTGGCCCCCAGAATCATCTCCACTGGTGAACCTCAAGAATCAACTCCACTGGTGGGTCTCAAGAATCATCTCCACTGATAGCTCTCAAATATCAACTCCACTGGTGTGTACTAAGAATCATCTCCACTGGTGGCCCCAAGAATCAACTCGACTGGTGGCCCCAAGAATCTTCTCCACTGGTGGCCCCAAGAATCAACTCCACGGGTGGCTCCAAGAATCAACTCCACTGGTGGGCTCCAAGAATCAGCACCCCACTCCAACACTGATCATAGTTGTTCTCATCAGTACCATCTAGAGGCTTGATTATAGTGTTTTCTATCTACGCCCCTGCTCATACGATAAATCTTTTACTTCGGGATGTCATATTTTTCTTCTATTTCCCATAATGAATTTCGAGCTAAACATAGAAATGTATAAAAATCCACTTATTTATCGACCTAAGTTAAAAAAAAAAAAAAAATCTCCACTAAGTAATAACATTGTAACCATGGTAAAGTCGTTTTGATCCAAGGTGGTCAAAATGGAAAGAGCGGAACATTCGCTCAAAGCAGTAGAAAATTAATTTCTATGTGTTAATGAAAATAGAAGAGGCAGAAAAGACATCTGTGTCAGAGGACGAATGGGTCTAAGTGACAGTTCATGAGATTTGTTGGTTCAGGTTCAGTCGTAGAGGAGAGATAAAGTGTCCTCCGCAACCCGTAACCAATGAAGGCAAAACGGTGTTGATATTCAGTGATCAAGATCATTTACCTAAAGATCTTAAGAAATACAAAATGGAAAAACCCTTAAAGGAACCTGCCTCCTGAAGAGCAGTAGATCACGGCATCTACCTGTTAAGTGGATACTTAAAGGAGTTTCTCAACACAATGAAGAGCTTTAACCCCTTCCAGATGGACGGTCATAATAATATGGTTCTAAATTTTTCTCCTCCTCGCTTTCCAAAAGCCATAACTTTTTTATTTTTCCACCTACATAGACATATGAGGACTTTTATTTTGCGGGCCAGATTACCTTTCTAATGGTGTTATTCATATTACCATAGAATATACTGGGAAACGGCAAAAAAAATTCTAAGTGGAGCAAAATTTGAAAAAAAACGTACTTGCGCTATGTTTGCGGGAGATTTTTTTATGCCCTTAATTCTTCAGTAAAAGTGATGTTTTCTCTGTATTCTACAGGTTGATACGCATCCGGCAATACCAAACATGTAGGGTTTCCTTTATGTTTTGGTGTCGTAAAAAAATTCCAAACAGCTTTTTTGTACTAACACCTACGGATGTCAGTGAGGGGGAATTTTTTGCGGCTGAAGTGCACTTTTTATTGCTAGCAGTTTGGAATGCATGTGACTTTTTGACTTTTTTACTCCAATTTTTATGGGACGTGAAAATATTTTTATAGATCGGACTTTTTCGGACGCGGCGACACCAAATATGGAGAACTTTTTATTATTATTTTTTTTTATTTGTAAAATGGCGTAAGGGGGGTGATTTGAACTTTTAATAATTTTTAATTTTTTTACACTTTAAAATGTTTTATTTATTTTTTACTTTAACTTTGAGTCCCCCTAGGGCGCTTCACCACTAGGGGGCGCGATCCACCCCTCTGCGCTGTAACCATCGGGTGTTAGCTGCAGTTAGCCGCTAACACCCAGCGGCTATGTAGGGAGATCGCAGCGCGATCCCGCTTCAAAGCCGCTTACCGGCACTATGACGTACTCATGCACCATAGGTCAGTAAGGGGTTAAACATGTAGAGAAAAAAAAATGAAGACTATTAACAAATATATCGCAGTTCAGATTTTGCTTTGTTCAGGAGATAAATAAGAATTTATCTTCTCTTGGATTAGACAAGTTTCTCTTGGTTACTGACCACCTCTTCTGGCTCTCTCTTATCTCTCATTGTTCCTAGCTGCTGTCAGTCAGTCAGTATGACCATGATGAGTCACTCCCAGTTGAGTCTTATCTTTAGAACAGGATCTTGTTTAAAGATGATCTTTAAATCTTAGATCTCTGTAGCCTTGTACACTGCAATTTGCAAACCTCCTGTACTCTTGTCACTAGGAATAGCAGAGCAGATATGTCAATCACTGCTATAGAACCACCTACAGTCTGAACAGTAACAGAGGCTGAAGCTGGCTGTGAGAAAATTTCTTTAAAGGGATCTTACCATCATAGACATTGATGTCATGTAAATAAGATAAGTTGAGGTCACTGCGAGAGATGGATATGAACCACGTCAGGGAGTGGAGTCTTAGGAGCCCCCTGGTATGCCTCAGAGCCTGCCGTAAGGCCGGTTGGACTTCACTGTGAGGGACTCCCAGGTCGCTACCCCTGACATGGATGCTAGTGGTGACAGCAGAAGTGCAAACGTGGTGCAGGGGGAGCAAGCTTCAGACGTGGTCAGTAGACAGGCAGTAAGGTCGGGGCAGGCAGCAACCAGAATGTGGTCAGTTCACTTGTGGTAAGGTCTGGGCTGGTGACAGGCAGAGAATAATCAGGAACATAGCACAGGTCAAATCCAGGAAACACAATCAGATTATCACAAGGCTCTAGGGAAAACACACCAACACAATGGCGAGGTGCAAGAGGGGAAATGACCTAATACAGGCACCGGCATCTGCTGATTGGTAATCAGTGGAGCACTAGTCCTTTATATCCACAAGAGTTGGTGCACACATGCCCAGTGGAGCCGGTATATACGCACTGGTGGACCCCAAGAATCAACTCCACTGGTTGCCTTCAAGAGTCAACTCCATTGGTTGGCCCCAGCAATTATGTTCACTGGTGGACCCCAGGAATCAATATCACTAGTGGACCCCAAGAATCATCTCCACTGGTGGACCCCAAGAATCATCTCCACTGGTTGGCTTCAAGAGTCAACTCCATTGGTGGTCACATTACGTTCACTGGTGGACCCCAAGAATCATCTCCACTGGTGGACTCCAAGAATCATCTCCACTGGTGGCCTCAAGAATCATCTCCACTGGTGGACACCAAGAATCATCTCCACTGGTTGCCTTCAAGTGTCAACTCCATTGGTGGGCCTCAGCAATTACGTTCACTGGTGGGTCCCAAGAATCATCTCCACTGGTGGGCCCCAAGAATCATCTCCACTGGTGGACCCCAAGAATCATATCAACAGGTTGCCTTCAAGAGTCAACTCCATTGGTGGGCCCCAGCAATTAAGTTCACTGGTTGGTCCCAGGAATCAATATCACTAGTGGACCCCAAGAATCAGCTCCATCGGTGAGCGGCAGAAATCAAGTTCACTGGTGGGCCTCAACAATCAAGTTCACTGGTGGGTCCCAAGAATCAACTCCACTGGTGGACCTCAGGAATCAGTTTTACCGGTGGGCCCCCGACACACCAGTCGGACACTGGTTGCATGGCATTTATTTCTTACAACCTGATTATCATGAAATGGTTTATTAGAATTACTGCTCCACAGCTTTGCCCGCTGCCAGGCTCAGGTGGGACACTATGGGAGAGGAGCAATGCTGGACCTTCACGTAAACATCATGTAAATAGTTTAAGATTGAGTCCTCAGGAGCAGCCTTTGATCTTCAGTAAAAAACTGAGAACAACCGAAAAAACTTTATTTTATCTTCTTATCTTTCTCTTTATTTTTTAGGTTTTGAAAAATTCTATCTTGAGAAGATTGATTTCTCACCTTGATGCATTGGCTTCTCTCTGGCTTGGCATTTGTTTGTGCTTGCCCGCAGTCAATGCCTGGCATGGTATGAAAAAAAGTCAACATACGAGTACATCCAGGATTCATGTTCTTTCTCACATTTGGATGTTCATGAAGGAAGAGCTCGGTGATGAGAAAATAAACACCTATTAGGGATCTAGATATTTGTTTCTGCTTCTCCGGACTGATTAACGGGACCGGGTTTTATTTGCAGACATCACATTTTATTTAATGTCTTCATTTTAATGGTGACATTGATGCAATAAGCACCTGAAACATTTGGAAAAGGAATAAATGGAAAATGCAACAGGGGAATGCTATGTTGAGTGGTTTTTGAGTGATCATTTGTATAAAATGCTTTTCGGAGTCTGATTTCTCTTTATTTTCTGGTTCCTCTGCCTCGGTGGTGTAGCTAGTCCCCGGCACCTACGTCACAGGCTATGTGCACAGGTGGCCGATTCCCATTCACAGAGTCACGTGTAATTCCTGGGGTTATGTTCTAGAAGGTGGATCCTCTAAACTGCAATCCATTTGGTGCTGGTTAGACAAGGGGTTTTAAAAGGTTTTCTCACTACAATGATTGGCTTTTAACGTGTAGGGAAGGGTAAAGGAAGACTTGTTTTTTTACCAAATACATTGCTGCTTTGATTTTGCTTTGTTCAAGAGATAAAGGAGATGTTATCTACTGCTAATGTACATAAGTTTATCTCGGTTACTGACCACCTCTTTCTGCTCTTATTGCCCCAAGATGATGTTGAATCCATGGTGAATCACTCCCGGGTGAGTCTTATCTCTGGCACAGGAGCTTGTTTACCTAAGTTAATGACAACCCTTAGAGCTCTGTAGCTTTGTGCACTACAGATCAGAAACCTCCTGCTAGCAATAGCAGAGCTGATATGTCAATCACTGCTGTAGGAGCTGGGACTCGCGCACGGGCCGGCCCGACAGACACGAGGAAGCAGGAGCGCAACCAGATAAGTGAATGCACTCCAGGGAGTTAGTGTGCCCGCGGCCCGACATGCGGACCGCGACGCCACTCGCTCCGGGCTCAAGGGGAGACGCGGGGGCACGAGTGCGCCCGCAGCCCGAACTGCGGGCTGCGGTGCCATTCATGACAGGTTCTATTCAAACTCGAACTTCGAACCCAATTAAAGTCCGTGGGATGTTCTGGTTAACTTTTATACCTATACAGGTGAGGAGAAGCTGGAATTACCATCCATAACAGTAACTGGATACGTGGAAAAACTTAGGGAAGAACATTTGGTTCTAAGAGTCACAGAAAAAAACTGAGAGGCTAAAATACTCCATTCCTTTCAATGGCTAACTGAAAAGATGAAGACAGCTTGCAAGAAGGGGCGTAGCTATAGGAGGTGCAGCGGTAGCAGCTGCTACAGGGCCCTGCATCCTGAGGGGGCCCAAAAACCCCTTTGACACATAGGAGATCTGGAGACGGTGTGTTATACAATGACTGAACCCCCCAGAAATGCAAAAACAGAATTTTTGGGCACTGAGTAGGATTTAGCAAATCCAAGCACTCTTATAATATATATCCATGTAAATGAGAGTTAGGTGTTATGTGATCCTGCAAATGTCACCAAATAACAGCTTCTGGGTGTGGGAAAGATGCAGCCAGCAATACCAAACTCCCTAACTATTGCTGTCTATGGAGAGGAAAATGCTAACTAACTAAGAGCAGTCTGTACAGTACAGAGAGTGAGCTGAAAATGGCGTTCACAAGGCAATACAGTGAAATATACATAACATGGTCATGTGATTTTAGCAGCCAATGAGCGCCCTACACCTCAGTGATGACGTTTTTGACACTTCTCTGTGCTCGGCACTAATTGGATGGCTGCCAAAAGTGCAGAAAGGTGATTGGATGGCGCCAAAAGTGAAGAAAGGTGATTGGATGGCGGCCAAAAGTGCAGGAAGGTGATTGGATGAGGCCAAAAGTGCAGAAAGGTGATTGGATGGCGCCAAAAGTGCAGGAAAGGGATTGGATGGCGCCAAAAGAGCAGAAAGGTGATTGGATGGCCGTCAAAAGTGCAAAAAGACGCTGAAAACGAAACTGAAAATGGTGTGTCGAACTAGAACTTTACTCGAACAAACAGTAAAATGTTCGGTTCGAGTTCTAAAAATTTGCAAAGTTCTACTAGAACTTAACTTTTCTAGAACAGTTTGATCAACGCTAACAGAAACCTCTTAACAAACAATTTCCTATACAAAAATAATGTGGTAACTTGAAGGGTCAAAAATTAAACTTACCTCCACCATCATGAGATCATCTATTGCACTGGGGTCCTCCCCAGAAGCGTATTCCTGGTGCAGTGGCACAATACAAGGGATCTTCTCCTTATGGTTAGCACTCCTGTAACAAACAAGAAAGGGTTTCCTCATCCTTTTATACCCTTAAAATGCTAACCCTTGGCACAGCACATGCCCTGAAGATGTTGATCTCACGAATTGACCCTATTCCTACTATATGGGTAGGGTAATAACTTGTAGGGTCAAAAATCAAACTTATTCAAACTTAACAGGAGGTGAAAGTCTTATTCAAACAGGAAGTGAAAGCCCGAAGCTGTAGAACCGCCCACAGCCTTCACAGGAAGAGTAAATCTGAAGCTTGCTGTGGCTCTTTGAAACAGCATGGTAAGGCAACCCCTTGAACTTTTACCCAGTTTTCACTCTTTAAAGTTTTTTTTTTATTTCACCATGCAGTTTCACAGAGTCACAGGCAGCTTCAGCCTCACACAGCTTGGTCAGACTAATTAGCATATTTAGCTCCTCTATAACTAGCTGAGACGTTACAATGACATAAGTGCATGAGATTTAATTTGTGTAAACAAAGCTAGAGTTTTTAAAAAAATGAAAATAATTGCTTGCCTGACCATGTGACATTACTCCCTGCTCTCTGTCTAATCAGGCAGATAGAGAAGGGCAGTAACCATAAAAACTTGTGAGCACTCAGAGCAGATACAATCTCTGTTATATCCTGACCAGAGCAATATCAAAAGAGCACTGTATTCAGAAAAAGTCTTCAATTACCTGTCCCTACGTCTTGAAAGCTTGTCATTGTAGTGAGAAAACCCCTTTAATCTCCATATGGAGATGTGTAGTCCATAGGTTGTACTTCCCTAATTGGTCTGAGCAGGCTTGGACTGGCCCACATGGAAACAGAGGAAACCCTCGGTGGGCTCCTGAGCATGTCTGAGCTGGAGTTTCTTTTAAACTGAATATGTATCCTTGAAAGAGACAGAAAGTCAAAAAGCAAGAGGAAGAATTTAAAGGGCATGTGCAGTAGCTGTAGGGTGGGGCATCAGAATAAAAATTCTACTGGTGGGCCCTCGAAACCAAATTCCCCTGATGCGCCCCTGAATCACCACCACTGGTGGGCCCCTAGAATAAAATTCCAGTGGTGGGCCCTATGCACCATAGTCTGACACTGGGGTCCCGGATTGGCAGTACTTGGACAGAAACGGATCAGTGGTGTCAGTGGGGGGTCAAGCAAATACAGTCACAATGGCTGGGTAGGAGTAAAGTTAGGAAAAGTCATTGGGAACCAGTAAAAGTAAGGCAGTAACAGAGTGTAGGTCAGAAAACAGGAGCATACTACAATCAAGGATGGACTGGAGCACCAAAGTACTAGCCCAAGCGCTGACAAAATAATGTACCCCTAATATACAGTATCAGGGTCCCAAAGATCGAAGAGGAGGCAACCTCATATAAAGTTGACTTTCTAGTTCTGTGTGGGTATCACATGACAAGACGCTGCTGGAGGTGGTAATACTGGAGAAGTTCTGCTCCTCCATACACTACTGTTACCTGGATACCAGCATCACATGATCTATCTTGTGGTCACATGATAAGATGCTGCTGGAGGTATTAATACTGTAGAAGTTCTGCTCCTCCATACTCTACTGTTACCTGGATACCAGGGTCACATGATCTTTGTTGTGGTCACATGATAAGACGCTGCTGGAGGTAGTAATACTGTAGAAGTTCTGCTCCTCCATACACTACTGTTACCTGGATACCAGGGTCACATGACCTGTGTGGTGGTCACATGATAAGACGCTGCTGGAGGTAGTAATACTGTAGAAGTTCTGCTCCTACATACCCTACTGTTACCTGGATACCAGGGGTCACATAACCTGTGTGGTGGTCACATGATAAGAGGCTGCTGGAGCCAGTAATACTGGAGAAGTTCTGCTCCTCCATACACTACTGTTACCTGGATACCAGGGTCACATGACCTGTGTTGTGGTCACATGATAAGACAGTGCTAGAAGTAATAATACTGGAGAACGTCTGCTCCTCCATACATTACTGTTACCTGGATAACAGGGGTCACATGATCTGTCTTGTGGTCACATGATAAGATGCTGCTGGAGTTAGTAATACTGGAGAAGTTCTGCTCCTCCATACACTACTGTTACCTGGGTACCGGGGTCACATGACCTGTGTGGTGGTCACATGTTTAAGAGCTGCTGGAGTTAGTAATACTGGAGAAGTTCTGCTCCTCCATACACTACTGTTACCTGTACCAGGGGTCACGACTGTGTGGAAGTCACATGATAAGACCTGTGTGGTAGTAATAGGAGAATTCTGTTCACTATACTGTTACCTGGATACCAGCGGTCACATGACCTGTGTGGTGGTCACATGGTAAGACGCTGCTGGAGGTAGTAAAACTGTAGAAGTTCTGCTCCTACATACACTACTGTTACCTGGATACCAGGGTCACATGACCTGTGTGGTGGTCACATGATAAGACACTGCTGGAGCTGGTAATACTGGAGAAGTTCTGCTCCTCCATACACTACTGTTACCTGGATACCAGGGGTCACATGACCTGTGTGGAAGTCACATGATAAGAGGCTGCTGGAGGCAGTAATACTGGAGAGGTTCTGCTCCTCCATACACTAGTATAACCTGGATACCAGAGGTCACATGATAAGATGCTGCTGGAGGTGGTAATACTGGAGAAGTTCTGCTCCTCCATACACTACTGTTACTGATCAGCTCACTGATCTATCTTGTGTCACTGAGTAAGATGATGCTGGATGGTAAATACTGTAGAAGTTCTGCTCCTCCATACTCTAATGTTACCTGGATACCAGGGTCACAATGACCTGTGGGGTGGGTCACATGATAAGACGCTGCTGGAGGTAGTATACTGTAGAAGTACTGATCCACCAAACACTACAGTTACATGGATACAAGGGTCACAAGACCTGTTTGGTGGTCACAAGAAAAAACGCTGCTGGAGGTAGTAATACTGTAGAAGTTCTGCTCCTACATACCCTACTGTAAACTGGATACCAGGGGTCACATAACGTGTGTGGTCACATGATAAAGGCCTGTGGAGGCAGTCATACTAGAGAAGTTCTGCTCATACATACACTAGTATAACCTGGATACCAGAGGTCACACGATAAGATGCTGCTGGAGGTGGTAATACTGGAGAAGTTCTGCTCCTCCATACATTACTGTTACCTGGATACCAGGGTCACATGACCTGTATTGTGGTCACATGATAAGACAGTGCTAGAAGTAATAATACTGGAGAACGTCTGCTCCTCCATACATTACTGTTACCTGGATACCAGCATCACATGATCTGTCTTGTGGTCACATGATAAGATGCTGCTGGAGGCAGTAATACTGGAGAAGTTCTGCTCCTCCTACACTACTGTTACCTGGATACCAGGGGTCACATGACCTGTGTGGTGGTCACATGATTGGACACTGCTGGAGGTAGTAATACTGGAGAAGTTCTGCTCCTCCTACACTACTGTTACCTGGATACCAGGGGTCACATGACCTGTGTAGAAGTCACATGATAAGACGCTGCTGGAGTTAGTAATACTGGAGAAGTTCTGCTCCTCCATACACTACTGTTACCTGGGTACCAGGGGTCACATGACCTGTGTGGTGGTCACATGATTGGACATGTGGAGGTGGTAATCGGGAGAGTTCTGCCCTCCATACACACAGTTACGGATACCAGGATCACATAACCTGTTGGTGGTACATGGTAAGACGTGTGGAGGCAGTATCTGGAGAAGTTCTGCTCCTCCATACACTACTGTTACCTGGATACCAGGGTCACATGATCTGTGCGGTGGTCACATGACCTGTGTGGTGGTCACATGATAAGACGCTGCTGGAGGTGGTAATACTGGAGAGGTTCTGCTCCTCCATACACTACTATTACCTGGATACCAGGGGTCACATGACCTGTGTGGTGGTCACATGATAAGACACTGCTGGAGGTAGTAATACTGGAGAGGTTCTGCTCCTCCATACACTACTGTTACCTGGGTACCGGGGTCACATGACCTGTGTGGTGGTCACATGATTGGACACTGCTGGAGGTAGTAATACTGGAGAAGTTCTACTCCTATATACACTACTGTTACCTGGACAGTGGGCTGTTGTTAAGGGGTTAAAAGGAATCTGCCAGCCAAAAAGTGGCGAATCTTCACTCTGGCTCGCCCTGACAGTATTACACCCCAATGCATGATGGTACAGTAGAGCTGCTGGATGGGATTGCTGTGCTTCTTCCACCTGGTGCTATTTGAGTGGACCGGTTTCCGACGCTCAGTGCCGTTTTTTTAGACTGGATGATATTTTACTTAGTACGTAATATCTGGAAGTTATAAATGATCCTGTCAAAATGTCCTGAATGGTTGAGAGCATGAATTAGTCATTATCTTCACATCTCTCCCATCTTACTTATCAAATGCGGCCAGAGCTCTCCCCAAGTGGAACGATTTGTAAACAATAGCAATTAGACTGTGTACCGCTCGGAGCCCAGGGCGCGGCGCGCAGAGCCACTGAATTCCGAAAGGCGAATCATAAATTATGAATGACAGTCCCTAATAAAACCATTATCTAACAACGCTCTAAAGAAGAGAACGAACTGATTATTCTAAGATGCTACTAAATCATAGGCACAAAATATGCACAAGTTCCTGCACTCGCATTTGGTGCAGAGCAACTGTTCGGGAGACTTTTTTTTTTCTTGACTTTGCAACTTTGTAGAAACTTGTGTATAAGGCGTGTGGCAGAGCAACCTGGCATAGTGGCATAGTGCTGCCACTAGGTGGCGTGCTTCGAGAGACCTGGTAGAAACGTGCCACCGAGGGCCTTGTCTCGGTGGGGGAAGCCAGGTATTGGCGGTCAGCAACATTAGGTTGCTGACCCTTGTACGTAGTATGGCTAGTGTCCAGCCATTATGGACTGGCTTTCCCGACACAGCTGCAGATGGGTGGGTGGCTGTTCCTACATTCCAAGTCCCCATGTTCCAGGCCAGGTTTTGTGCAGGTCCCTGGAGACTTATAAAAGGTCATGGCCTGCAGTTGTTCAGGGGGCGTGGTCTGCTACCTGCAGTTGGGAGAGGCAGTGGAGCTAGAAAGAGGCTCTGGCCCCCACAGGCTTTAGAGAAGCTGGAACCCAGTAGGAGAGTGGATGAAGAAATAAGTTACTGTTTGTGATGCTGGACAGTAGGTCCAGGTCACGTTAGAGAGGGTGCTCCACTTAAAGTGTTTAGGTAGTGGCTAGACGGCTGAGGTTTTGTTCATATGTTTGTTTACTTTTCTGTACGTTTATCCTGAGCCTGAATAAAGCTGGCTAAGGCCAGTGTAAAACTGTAACCTGGTGTCGGAGTGCCATATTTGGAGTGCCAGCCCGTTTACCAAAAACGGCGATCTCAGAGCTGAATGACTCCCGGGCCGAGCCAAGATGGCGGCCGAAATGTGAATGAGCCATCACAGGCGATAGATAGACTATTGCGGGGGAATGCTGTAATGGTGGGCATATCAAATTGTCTAAGGTTTTGGACACCGATGCATAAGAAAGAGAATAAACAGTTTTAAAGGCAGCAAAGAAATTGGCTGGGCTTCAATACTATATATTATGTCATTATGTCACATCCCAGACATATTTATTCTAACCACAATATTCCCATTTTGATCATCTTTCTATGTATTGCATGTAATCTTTCACCTCTTGCTTGTTTAACTAAGTTAATGATAAGTTCTAACTATTAGAGCTCTGTAGCTTTGTGCACTACAGATGATAAACCTCCTGCATTTATCTCACTGTAACAGGATCAGCTATCAACTCTTCTTATTGTTCAAAACACAACTGTCGATATACAGACCTCTGTCATGATCTATTTATCAGAGCCAGGGTTGGACTACAACACAGTCTTGGCACAGAAACACCACCAGCCCACATACCCTCCTTCTCCCCTAATATTGAATAAAAATATTGGTCCCGGTGGTAATAGAAATCCCCTATATGGTAATAGCAACTATTGTTATTTTAACAACCCCTTTGAGGAAACCTGTAAAAATTAACCAGATCTCACTCCTGGTTAATGTAAGTATATGTGGTGGTCTACACCCCTAAGAGGATAAAAATGTAAAGATCCTTGGTGATCCTGGGCAGCGAAGAGGGTAATCCTAAACTATCTGGAACAACTTAGGGGTTAATGCAAGGATGCTTGGTGGGTTAGGGGAAGTGTAAAGGTTATTGTGTAGATACCTAGTGGCGGGCAGTAAAAAGTTTAATGTTGTGATCCTTGGTGGTCTAGGGCATTGAAGGGGGTTAATTGAATGATAGCTAGTGGTCTAGGGCAGTGTAGGTGTTAATTGTATGATTCTTGGTGGTCTCGGGCAGTGACAGGTGTTAATTCAATGATAGCTAGTGGTCTAGGGCAGTGTAGGTGTTAATTGTATGATTCTTGGTGGTCTAGGGCAGTGACAGGGGTTAATTCAATGATAGCTAGTGGTCTAGGGCAGTGTAGGGGTTAATGGAATGATTCTTGGTGGTCTCGGGCAGTGACAGGGGTTAATTCAATGATAACTAGTGGTCTAGGGCAGTGTAGGGGTTAATGGAATGATTCTTTATGGCCTAGGGCAGTGACATGGGTTAATTCAATGATATCTAGTGGTCTAGGGCAGTGTAGGGGTTAATAGAATGATTCTTTATGGTCTAGGGCAGTGACAATGGTTAATTCAATGATAACTAGTGGTCTAGGGCAGTGTAGGGGGTTAATAGAATGATTCTTGGTGGTCTAGCTAGGTCAAGGGATTAATGCAAGTTAATGCAAAGATCACTTGTAGTCAAGGTCAGTTAAGGGGTTGATACAAGGATCCCTGGTGGTTAGTTAAGTAAAGGAGTTAATGTAAGGATCCATGGTTGTTCAGGGAAGTGAAGGGGTTAGTACAAGGCTGTCTGGTGGTCTAGGTCAGTGATAGGTTTCATGTAGACCACACAGAGCTCACATCCAGCATGCATGACTGGTGAGATTCACCCACATGAGGAAATCGTACACTATGAACAGCTGCAAACTGAATTTCCAGGGTCTGAAAATGAATAATAGAATTTAGGAACTAAAACTTAGTGCAATTTTTTTTCCATTCAAGGTGACCACTATCATATGTAAACAATATATTTCAATGTCAGGAGTGTCCAGAGCCTTGAATATTTTTTATCTAGATGAAGCTTGGTAACAACCAAATGTTGAAGAGAAGACAGCAGGTAAAGTAAATACCCAAGTAATAAAAAAGATCTAAATGCTATGCTTTGAATCTACTGCTGCTAAACAAAAATTTACAAAAATGAGCATGAGGTTCTTAGTATAATTTTGATAAAATTGTACAAGCCTCTTTGCCACTTCATAGAGACCTCTTTTTAGTGGGTCCCCAAAACAATTGGTTGCAAAACATCACAGCAACAAATGCAGTGACAGAAATACCTCCACCCTGCGCCCGAAAGACGAAAATCCTCCCAATTCTGATAAATCGCCCCTTTAACCTGTAACTAGTGTTGATCGAACTGTTCTAGAAAAGTGAAGTTCTAGTGGAACTTCTCGAATTTTTAGAACTCGAACCGAACATTTTACTATTCACTTGAGTAAAGTTCTAGTTCTACACGCCATTTTCAGTTTAGTTTTCAGCAGCTTTCTGCACTTTTGGCGGCCATCCAATCACCTTTCTGCACTTTTGGCCCCATCCAATCCCCTTTCTGCACTTTTGACGGCATCCAATCACCTTTCTGCACTTTTGGGGCCCCAATCCCCTTTTTTCCTTTTCCCCCGGCTCCTTTTCCAATATTTCTCACTTTTGGGGGCCACCCAAAACCCCTTTTCTGCATTTTTGGAAAACCTCCAATACCTTTCTGCCTTTTTGGCACCATCCAATCCCTTTTTCTCACTTTTGGGCGGGCCACCCAATCCATTTCTCACTTTTGGGGCCCCCCAATCACCTTTTTCTGCATTTTGGGGCACCATCCAAATCCCTTTCTCCCTTTTTTGGCACCATCCAATCATTTTCCTGCCTTTTTGGGCACCATCCTTCAATTTTTGCCTTTTTGGAGCCATAATAAATTTTTGATTTTGGGTGGCCTCCTTCCCCCTTTCGCACTTTTACCCACCCAAAACACTTTCTGCATTTTTGGCGCCACCCAAATCCACTTTCTGACTTTTGGCCCCATCCAATCCCCTTTTCTGACTTTTGGCGCCTCCAAAACCTTTCTGCATTTTGGGACCCTCCAATCCCCTTTCTGAAATTTTGGGGCCATCCAACCCTTTTTGCCTTTGGCGGCCACCAATCATGCAGAGGACAGAAAGTGTAAAAAAAACACGCTGAGGTGTGGGGTCTCATTGGCTGCTAAAATCACATGACCAGTTAATAAATTTTCCCGTATTGCCTTGTGAACACCATTTTCAGCTCACTCTCTGTATGAACGACTGTCTTTTAGATACCCCCCTTTTTCCCTCCTAGACAGCAATGTTGGGGATTTTGGTATTGCTGGCTGCATCTTTCCCACCCCGAAGCGTTATTTGGTACATTGCAGGGCCACATAAACCCCCTTCTAATCTGGATATAATTTACAAGTGCTTGGATTTTCTAAAAATTACTCTTTTCTGTTTTTGCAGTTTTGGGGGGGTTTAGAATTTTATAAACCCAGCTCCCAAATCTCCTATTGTCAAAGGGGCTTTTTTGGGCCCCCCCCAGGATAGGGCCCTGTACATGCACCTTGCACCCCATATACGCCCTCTTCAAGCTGTCCTCTTTTTCAGTTGCCCTTTAAAGGAATGAAGATTTTAGCCTCCATTTTTTCTGTCACCTTAGAGCCACATTGTCTTCCCAAGTTGTTCCAGTATCCATTACTGTTTTGATGGTATTCCCGCTTCTTCTCACCTTACAGGGATAAAAATACCAAACATCTTTTCCCCTGACTTTAATGTGGGTTCGAAAAGTTTTTTCGGTTCGAATAGAACTTCGAACCGAACTCTAAAATTCAAGGTTTACTTGAACTGAACTTTTTATGTTGCTCAACATTATAACAGCAAGGAGGGATAGGTGTGCAGACAGTCTATCACACCTTATAAACAAATCAAGCCAGCGCACTACACGGGACTTC
Organism: Phyllomedusa bahiana; assembly: GCA_025379985.1. NCBI lineage: Eukaryota > Metazoa > Chordata > Amphibia > Anura > Hylidae > Phyllomedusa > Phyllomedusa bahiana. The sequence goes on along the minus strand of JAODAL010034081.1, from coordinate 5,560 downwards.
CTTCATGAGCTAGGCAAAGCACGAAGTGGTCATAACAATGTGACTGGACTGTGTAGATGAAGGGCATAAAAAAGCTTTCCTGGAAATAAGCTACACGGGGGCAAGAGTGGGGAAAAATGCGACGGATGATGATGAATAAGGGGGAGAAAGAACAATTTCCCGTTCTAAAATATGCTTCACTCAACAGGTGATAATGAAGAAGAACCTTGTGAAGGATGACTGCAGAGCGGGAAGACGGCGATTTATTAGAATATGAGGAAAATGACTCCAGGTGAGATTCATCGGTAACGATGAGGACACAGAAGTCTAAGATCCATTTCCCACGAAAAAAAATTAAAAACAAAAATTTTTTTTGGGAACGGGCGACAATTGTGAGAATGCGCCTGAATCTTAACCCTGTTCTCCTGGGGCAGATTTAGCCTTTCTAGCTACAAAGCCACCCCCGGCTCAGTAAACCATTTTTTAAAGTGCTCCCCCTGCCCCACAAAAGGCCCGGATTTCCGAACTGAACTATAAGTTTTCAGCTTCTAGGGTTGTAGGCGCCCCCCCCAGAAAAGCCCCAAATCATGCATTAAAAAAGTGCTGTGGGCGCTCTGTATTGCGCCTGATACTGGAGTGCGCCTGATTGCAAATAGAGCGCTAGTTCTCGGGCTGAAAAGACACCAGACTTCTTGCACAGCCCCGTTCATACATGTCGCCCAAAGAGTCAAAAAAGCAATAAAAACAACATGGAGAGGTAACATTTCCATAGAAACAACCATTACGGTGGTCATGACTACGTGGATTCGAAACCGGACGTGTTGACCCCCTCTGTGAAACGAAGCTTTGGATGACACTTTTGGTTGAAACTATGGAAAAACATACAAGGGGTTTGTTAACTATTGAAGTCCATACATCCTCTGGAGCAGGAAGGTATAAGTAATAGCTCAGGGGCGATGTGTAGTTGCTGTTCTGCTCATTGGGGCCATCAACCACCTGTGCTCCAGAAAGACAAATAGATTGATTGCTGCTCGCATACTGTATATATTATATGTGAGATAAAGTACAGGTCTGTATTATTGGTGCGTTATGTGGTAGGCACTGTAATAGGAGCATTGAGTGGTGGGTACTGATAGGGGGGATTGGGGAGGCTGTTTATGGGCGTGCACTGTGTGGTGGGTACCCGTATAGGGGCATTGTGTGGCTGGCACTGTTATGAGCATGCACTGTGTGGTGGGTAGTCGCATAGTGGCATTGTGTGGCTTGCACTGTTATGAGTGTGCACTGTGGTGGGGTACCCGTATAGTGGATTGTGTGGGCTGCAAATGTTACGCGCGTGCACTGTGTGGTGGGTACTCGTATAGGGGCATTGTGTGGCTGGCACTGTTATGAGCGTGCACTGTGTGGTGGGTACTCGTATAGGGGCATTGTGTGGCTGGCACTGTTATGAGCGTGCACTGTGTGGTGGGTACTCGTATAGGGGCATTGTGTGGCTGGCACTGTTATGAGCGTGCACTGTGTGGTGGGTAGTCGCATAGTGGCATTGTGTGGCTGGGATGTTTTTGAGTGTGCCTGTGTGGTGGGACTGTATAGGGGGGATTTTGTGGCTGGCACTGTTAAAGCTGCACTGTGGGGGGTACTCGTATAGGGGCATTTTGTGGCTGGGGACTGTTATGAGGGCACGTGGGTGGGGGATCGTAAGGGCATTGTGTGGTGGCAGTTATGCGTGACTTTGGGGGTTCGAAAAGGGGCATTGTGTGGCTGGCACTTTTTATGACATGACTGTTGGGGTGGGGGTCTATAGGGGCATTTGGGGGCTGGCACTGTTATGAGTGGGCACTGTGTGGTGGGTACAGTAAGGGGCATTGTGTGGCGGGCATTTTTGGGAGCATGCATGTGTGGTGGGATCTATAGGGGCATTTGGGGGGCCCACTGTTATGGGCTGCACGTGTGGTGGGGTAGTCCCCTAGTGGATTGTGGGGCTGGCACGTTTGAGGTGCACTGTGTGGTGGGTAGTCGCATAGTGGCATTGTGTGGCTGGCACTGTTTTGGTGTGCCTGTGGGGTGGGTAGTCGGTAGGGGGCATTGTGTGGCTGGCATGTTATGGTGTGCACGTGTGGTGGGTCCCGTTTTGGGGCATTTTTGGGGCTGGACTTTTTATGAGTGTGCACTGTGTGGTGGGTATATATGGGGGCACTGTGGGGCTCAGTTATGAGCGGCACGGTGGGGGGTACGTATTGGGCATTGTGTGGGGCCTGTTATGACGTGCACTGTGTGGTTGGGAATCGAAAGGGGCATTGGGGGGCTGGCACTTTTATAAACGGCACGGGGTGGGTACTCGTTAGGGGATTGTGTGGGGGCATTTTGAGCGTGCACTGTGTGGTGAGTACCCGTATAGGGGCATTGTGTTGCTGGCACTGTTAGAGCGTGCACTGTGTGGGGGGTTTACTCTTTATAGGGGCATTAGGGCGGGCATTTTTATGACTTTGCCTTGTGTTGGGTCCCCGTATAGGGGCTTGTGTGGCGGGACTGTTAGAGTGTGCACTGTGTGGGGGTCCCCTATAGGGGCAGTGTGGTGGCACTGTTAAATACTTGCACTGTGGGGTGGGTACCCGAAAAGGGGCATTGTGGGGGGGGACTTTTATGTGGCACTGTGTGGTGGAAAACTGTTGGGGCATTGTGTGGCGGGACGTTTTTGGTGTGCACTGTGTGGTGGGTATTGTTAGTGGCATTGTGTGGCTGGCCGTTATGAGTGTGCACGGGGTTTGGTGGGATCGTATAGGGGCATTGTGGGCTGGCATGTTTGAGTGTGCATGTGGGGTGGGTACCGAAGGGGGCTTGTGGGGCTGGACTGTTAGAACGTGCCTGGTGGTGGGTTTTGTAAGGGGCATTGTGTGGTGGCACTTTTATGGCATACATGGTGGGGGGGTACTCGATAGGGGCTTGGGGGCGGGCATGTTATGAGGTGCACTGTGTGGGGGGTCCCGAAAAGGGGCTTGTGGGCTGGCTTGTATGAGCGTGCACGGTGGGGGTATGTAAGGCCATTGTGGGCGGGCCCTGTTTTGAGCGGCACTGTGTGGTGGGACTCATAGGGGCTTTGTTGGTGGCCACTGTTATGAGCGGCACTGTGGGGGTGGGTAGTGAAGGGGCATGTGTGGCTGGCCGTTATAGCGTGCACTGTGGGTGGTACCCCTTTGGGGGATTGTGGGCTGGCCTGTTTTGGGGTTGCACTGGTGGTGGGTATTTTCGGGGGGCTTGTGGGCGGGCCCTGTTATGAGGTGCATGTGTGGTGGGTACTCGGGGGCATTTGTGGGCTGGCATGTTATGAGCTGCACTGGTGGTGCGATCGTATGGGGGCATTGTGTGGTCCCCACTGTTATGAGCGTGCTCTGTGTGGTGGGTACTCGTATGGGGGGCATTGTGTGTCTGGCACTGTTATGAGCGTTCACTGTGTGGTGGGTACTCGTATAGGGGCATTGTGGGGCGGCACTTTTAGACGTGCACTGTGTGGGGGTCCCATAGGGGCTTGTGGGCGGCACTGTTTTGAGCGGCACGTTGGTGGGTACTGTATGGGGATTTGTTGGGGTGGACTGTTAGAGCGTGCACTGTGTGGTGGGGTACTCGATAGGGGATTTGGTGGCGGGCATGTTATGACGTGCACTGTGTGGGGGGTACTGTATAGGGGCATTGTGGGCTGGCCTGTTATGACTGCACTGTGTGGGGGTATGCATGTGGCATTGTGGGCTGGCATGTTAGAGTGTGCATGTGTGGGGGGTACTCGTATAGGGGATTGTGTGGGGGCATGTTATGGTGTGATTGTGTGGGGGGTACTCGTTTTGGGGCTTGTGGGGCTGGCATGTTTGAGGGGTCATGTGTGGGGGTAGTCGTTTGGGGGGTTTGTGTGGCTGGAAATTTTATGAGGTGCATGTGTGGTGGGACACGTTATAGGGGCTTTTTTGTGGGGCACTGTTGGCCGTGTTCACACGGTTATTTCGACGGATTTGTCGCCGTATTGAGGACAAATCCCCGTGAATAAGGGGGGGGGGAGGGGGGCGGGCCGGAGGCTGGGGGGGGCGCCGCCCCGGCCCATAGACAATGCATTGTTTACGGCGCGTCCGCGCCGTAAATAATGTGCATGTCACTTTTTTCCCCCCCGGGCGGATTCGCCGGTGGGGGCGGAGCGACGGTTTCACTGTTCTAAAATGAGAGCAGTGGTTTTACCGTAATTGCTGCCTTGCCTTGGGGATTGGCCGTAACCGTACTGAAGCGCAAATCCGGCGCGCAGTACGGCGCCAATCCGCGGCAGAATAAGCCGTGTGAACGGGGCCTTATGAGTGTGCACTGTGTGGTGAGTATTGTTAAGAGAGCACTGTTATGACTGTGTTGTGGATGCTATAACTGGGGCAATAGGGCTGGCACAGTTGTAATTATACAGAGTGGTTGGCACTATTATTGGAGCACTGTGTAGCTGGTACAGTTTTAGATATGAAATGTGTGGCTACTACTGTTATGAGAGCAGTATGGGTGACATGTCCCAATATGCAAGCGCCATGTTTTTGGTCTATTTTGTGCCACAAATACTCTGACACCATATTCTCGATGTAAATAAACTGTAATATACCAAAACTAGGCGCATTATACGCCGGGCACGACATATAGTAATGCGCCTAAAAACTCTTTTTTTTTAACTGCCACTGTTATGAGAACCCTATGTGGCTGGCTCTGTTATGGGAGCACTTTGCTTCTTCAGCTATTATGGATGGGCATTATGGCTATCAGTGTTATGAGAGCGCTATGTGAATGGCACTGTTGTGGGAGTACTATGTGAATGGCACTGTTGTGGGAGCACTGTGTGTTTGGCCCTATTGCAGGAGAACTGTATGGCTGGCACTGTTATGGAATCACTGTGTAGCTGGCATTGTTATGGCATCATCACTATGTGGCTGGAACTATTATGGATGGGCTCTATGTGGCTGGAACTATTATGGATGGGCTCTATGTGGCTGGAACTATTATGGATGGGCACTATGTGGCTGGCATTATTATGGGAGCAGTATGTGGCTGGCACAACTAGAGGAGCACTATTTGGCTGGCACTGTTAGGGGAGAACTACATGGCTGGGACTGTTATAGGAGCAATGTGTGGCTGGCACTGATATAGGAGTACTGTGTGGCTGGCACTTTTTTAGGAGCGCTAAGTGGCTGGCACTATTTAGGGAGTTCCATGTGGTTGGCATTGTTACGGGAGCACTATGTGGCTCGCACTATTACGAGAGCACTATGTGACTGGCACTATTATGAGAGCACTATGTGATTGGACCTATTATGAGAGCACTATGTAGCTGGCACTGTTATGAGAGCACTATTTGACTGCCACTATTATGAGAGCACTATGTGACTGGACCTATTATAGGAGCACTATGTGGCTGGCACTATTATAGGAGCACTATATGGCTGGCACTATTATGAGAGTACTATGTGACTGGACCTATTATAGGAGCACTATGTGGCTGGCACTATTATGAGAGCACTATGTGGCTGGACCTATTATAGGAGCACTTGGGCTGGACTTTTTTGGGACA